>SJYA01003214.1:164224-192981 GCA_006410615.1 Neotragus moschatus
TGGTTAACCATGATACTGTTTTTTTGTTGTTGTTGTTTTGGGCAGGGATTATAACTTCATGGCTTACCTTGATAAATAACCTGAAATATTCAAGATGGGAAGCAACAGTACCAGCAATGCTGAGACTCACTGCAATGTCCCCAATGTGACATTTCATTACTCTCTCTACGCAACCACCTACATCCTCATATTCATCCCTGGTCTACTGGCCAACAGTGCAGCCTTGTGGGTTCTGTACCGCTTTATCAGCAAGAAAAATAAAGCCATTATTTTCATGATAAACCTCTCTGTGGCTGACCTTGCCCACGTGCTATCCTTACCCCTCCGGATTTACTATTACATCAGCCACCATTGGCCTTTCAAGAGGATCCTTTGTCTGCTATGCTTCTACCTGAAGTATCTCAACATGTATGCCAGCATTTGTTTCCTGACGTGTATCAGCCTTCAGAGGTGCTTCTTTCTCCTCAAGCCCTTCAGAGCCAGAGACTGGAAGCGTAGGTACGATGTAGGCATCAGTGCTGCCATATGGGTCATCGTGGGTACTGCCTGTTTGTCATTTCCCATCATGAGAAGCACAGACTTAGCTAACAACACTGACTCCTGCTTTGCTGATCTTGGTTACAAGAAAATGAATGCAGTGGCTTTGGTTGGGATGATTACAGCTGCTGAACTGGCAGGATTTGTGATTCCAGTAGTCATCATTGCATGGTGCACCTGGAAAATGACTATATCCTTGAGACAAGCACCTATGGCTTTCCAAGGAATCAGTGAAAAGCAAAAAGCACTGAGGATGGTTTACATGTGTGCTGCAGTCTTCTTCATCTGTTTCACTCCGTATCATATTAACTTTATTTTTTATACCATGGTAAAGGAAAATATCATTCGCAGTTGTCCCATTGTCCAAAGCACACTGTATTTCCATCCTTTTTGTCTATGCCTTGCAAGTTTCTGCTGCCTTTTGGATCCGATTCTCTATTACTTCATGGCCTCAGAGTTTCGTGACCAACTATCTCGCCATGGCAGCTCTGTGATTCGCTCCCGCCTAATGAGTAGGGAGAGTGGTTCATCAATGATTGGTTAAAAATAAAAGAGCTCTCGATTATGGCTTTGTTTAACTATGTTTCATTGCTTTTGCCAAAGACCAAAATAACTAGACACACAGTTTCTTTAACTGAACTTTGGGAAGAACAGAAATATTTGTGCTCACAGGGGTGTGACAATAGAGGCAGAGTGTGAAATGTGGGAGAGGAAGGGAAAATGAGATTTGTCTGTTTCCTCTTTGAAATTCAAGTCACTTTCTTACTTGAGAGATTTAGATCAAGATTTTACAGATGTTTTAAACAAATGAAAATTGCATATTTTATCTTAAACCTTTCTTTAGTAAATGTGATACTGTTAATGATACAATAAATGCATGAATCCTTCACACAATGCAAAAGCAAATAATATGAAGAATATTACCTGTAAATGAAGGCCAAAATATTATCCAGTATTTATAAGGGATAAGTGCCCAGGCAAAGGGTTGCAAGCACTGAAGCAACATATGAATAAATTGGAGGATACAAACCCTTACTGAAGAAAAGGCATCAGAATGTGTTTATTCATTGAAAATATATTGGATACTTATTGTATTCTGGGTTGCCATTTTCTCTCAGATATTTTCACCTACAGCATCTCACCTGGCTTTTCTAATAAACTTGTGGAAGGCTCCAATCCAAATGAATAAATGAAACCTCAGAGAGATGAAGCAACTTCACTGGGATAAACAGTGCTAAGGCAAAATTTGCCCTGAATACACCACATACATCACGTTTAGGATATTGCTTCTATTTCTGTTGTTATTTGTTAAATTAATGCTAAACTATCTACCACTGCTTTATTGACTATGCCAAAACCTTTGATTGTGTGGATCACAACAAAGTATAGAAAATTCTTAAAGAGATGGGAATACCAGAACGTCTTACCTGACTCCTAAGAAATCTGTATTCACATCAACAAGCAACAGTTGGAACATGACATGGAAGAACAGACTGATTCCAAATTAAGAAAGGAGTAAATCACGGCTGTATATTGTCACCCTGCCTATTTAACTTATATGCAGAGTACATTGTGTGAAATGCCAGGCTGGATGAAGCACAAACTTGAATCAAGATTGCTGGGAGAAATATCAATAACCTTAGATAGGCAGATGACACCACCCTTATGGCAGAAAGCAAAGAAGAACTAAAGAGCCTCTTGATGAAAGTGAAAGAGGAGAGTGAAAAAGTTGACTTAAAATTCAACATTCAAAAAACTAAGGCCATTGCATCTGGTCCCATCACTTCATGGCAAATAGATGGGAAAATGATGGATACTTTATTTTCTTGGGCTCCAAAATCACTGCAGGTGGTGACTGAAGCCATGAAATTAAGACACTTTCTCCTTGGAAAAAAAGCTGTGATCAACCTAGACAGCATATTAAAAAGAAGAGACATTACTTTGCCAACAAAGGTCTATCTAGCCAAAGCTATGGTTTTTCCTGTAGTCATGTATGGATGTGAGAATTGAACCATAAAAAAAATCTGAGCTTGAAGTCAGGCAGGTTGATTCCTCTGTGGGAGTGGGCAACGGTGAGATGATTTGGGAGAATGGCATTGAAACATGTATAATATCATATATGAAATGAATAGCCAGTCCAGATTTGATGCATGATACTGGATGCTTGGGGCTAGTGCACTGAGACAACCCAGAGGGATGGTACGGGGAAGGAGGAGGGAGGAGGGTTCAGGATGGGGAAAACGTGTACAGCTGTGGAGGATTCATGTTGATGTATGGCAAAATCAATACAATATTGTAAAGTAATTAACCTCTAATTAAAATAAATAATTTTTTTTTAAATCTGAGCACTGAAGAACTAATACTTTTGAACTATGGTGTTGGAGAAGACTCTTGAAAGTCCCGTGGACTGCAAAGAAATCAAACCAGTTAGTCCTAAGTGAAGTCATTCCTGAATAGTCATTGGAAAGAATGATGCTGAAGCTGAAACTCTAGTATTTTGGCAGCCTGATGTGAAGAACTGACTCATTGGAAAAGACCCTGATGGTGGGAAAGATTGAAAGCAGAAGGAGAAGGGGATGACAGAGGATGAGATGTTTGCATGGCATCACTTACTTGATAGACTTGAGTTTGAGAAAGTTCTGGGTGTTGATGATGGATAGGAAAGCCTGGTGTACAGCAGTCCACTGGGTCACAGAGAGTCAGACATGACTGAGTGACTGAAGCGAACTGAATACTAAACTTTGTTTGGATGGTGAAAACGAAGACTAGGGCTAAGCTACACAAAACCAAGATCATTTGTACACAATTTGCTGAAGATTATTTGCAAAGTCTGTAGATTGTGGGGATGATGTGTCAGGCTTCAAGTAGCAAGATGTTAAATAATAAATAGCTTGATCTAATACTGTCTCAAACTAGATATAAGACTCCAAATAGTTAATTATTTAGCACAAAATATATTTTAAGTCTTAATGTGGGTAATATAAATTCCATTCATAGATGAAAGAAATAAGATCAGCATCCTATAAAATTAATTTTTTTAATTTGTCCATTCCTAAACATTGTTATATGTTACTTTGAACAAATTTGTATTTATAAGAAACTTCTCTGAGTAGAACTCACAGAATTGCATTGGAAACATATACACAATGGAGTATTACACAGCCATTAAAAAGAATACATTTGAATCAGTTCTAATGAGGTGGATAAAACTGGAGCCGATTATACAGAGTGAAGTAAGCCAGAAAGAAAAACATCAATACAGTATACTAAGGCATATATATGGAATTTAGAAAGATGGTAATGATAACCCTGTATGCGAGACAGCAAAAGAGACACAGATGTATAGAACAGTCTTTTGGACTCTGTGGGAGAGGGAGAAGGTGGGGTGATTTGGGAGAATGGCATTGAAACATGTATAATATCATATATGAAACAAATCGCCAATCCAGGTTCGATGCATGATACTGGATGCTTGGGGCTGGTGTACTGAGACGACCCAGAGTGATGGTACAGGGAGAGAGGAGGGAGAGGGTTCAGGATGGTGAATACATGTATAGCTGTGGCAGACTCATGTTGATGTATGGCAAAATCAATACAATATTTTAAAGTAATTAACCTCCAATTAAAATAAATAAATTTATATTTTAAAAAAATTCAAAAAAAGAAATAAAAGGAATCCAGATCAGAAAAGAAGAAATAAACATCTCACTGTTTGCAGATGACATGATACTGTACATAGGAAACCTTAAAGATAGTATCAGAAAATTACTAGAGCTAATCAGTGAGTTTAGCAAAGTTGCAGTATACAAAATAAATACAGAGAAATCACTTGCATTTCTCTATACTAGCAATGACAAATCAGAAAGAGGAATTAAGGAATCAATCCCATTCACAATTGTTACAAAAA
The DNA here is from genome assembly GCA_006410615.1 of Neotragus moschatus. Classification (NCBI taxonomy): domain Eukaryota; kingdom Metazoa; phylum Chordata; class Mammalia; order Artiodactyla; family Bovidae; genus Neotragus; species Neotragus moschatus. The sequence continues at coordinate 168,669 of SJYA01003214.1, forward strand.
GAATTAAATATCTAAGAATAAATCTACTAAGGAGACAAAAGAACTGTACATAGAAAATTATAAGGCAATATTGAAAGAAATCAAAACATAAACAGATGGAGAGATATTCCATGTTCCTGGATAGGAAGAATTAATATTATGAAAATGACTATGTTACCAATTACAGTCTACAGATTCAGTGTGATCCTTATCAAATTACCAATGGTGTTTTTCACAGAACTAGAACAAAAAAATCTCACCATTTATATGGAAACACAAAAGAACCCAAATAGCCAAAACAGTCTTGATAAAGAAGAATGAAGCTGGTGGAATCCACTTTCCTGACTTTATATTGTACTACCAAGCCACAGTCATCAAGACAGTATGGTATTGGCACAAAAACAGAAATATAGATCAATGGAACAAGATAGAAAGCATAGAAATAAACCCATGCACCTTATTTTTGACAAAGGAGGCAATAATATACAATGGGGCAAAGACAGCCTCTTCAATAAATCATGCTGGGAAAACTGTACAGCTATTTGTAACATAATTAAATCTTCATAACATCATACACAAAGATAAACTCAAAATGGATTAGAGACCTAAATGTAAGACCAGAAACTAGCAAACTTTTAGAGGGAAACATAGGCAGAACACTTTCTGACATAAATGAAAGAAAGATCCTCTATGACACATCTCCTAGAGTAACAGAAATAAAAACAAAAATAAACAAGTGGGACCTGATAAAACTTAAAAGCTTTTGCACAGCAAAGGAAACTGTAAGCAAGGATGAAAAGACAACCCTCAGAAGTGGAGGAAATAATAGCAAATGAAACAACTAACAAAGGATTAATTTTCAAAATATAGAATCAGCTCATACAACTCAATGCCAGAAAAACAAACAATCCAATCAAAAACTGGGAAAAAGGACTAAACAGATACTTCTCCAAAGAAGCCATTGGCTAACAAACACATGAAAAGGTGCTCAACATTGCTCCTTACTGGAGAAATGGAAATCAAAACTACAATGCAGTATCACCTCACACCAGTCAAAATGGTCATCATCAAAAAGTCTACAAACAATAAATGCTAGAGAGGGTGTGGAGAAAAGGGAAAGCTCTTGCAGTGTTGGTGGGAATGTAAATTGATACAGCCACTATGAAAGATGGTATGGACATGCCTTAAAAAACTATAAATAAAACCACCACAGGGCCCAGCAATCTTACTCCTAGGTGTATACCATAAGGAAATCAAAATTGAAAAAGACACTTGTATTCCAATGTTCATTGCGGCACTATTTACAATAGCTAGAACATGGAATCAACCTAGAAGTCCATTGACAGATGAATGGATAAAGAAGTTATGGTACATATACACAAAGGAATATGTCTCAGCCATAAAAAGGAAAACATTTGAGTCAGTTCTAATGAGGTAGGTGAATCTATTATACAGAGTGAAGTAAGTCAGAGGAGAAAGATAAGTATTATATTGTAATGCATATATATGAAATTTAGAAAAATGGTACAGAAGAATTTATTTATAGGGCAGCAATGGAGAAACAGACATAGAGAATAGACTTATGAACATGTAAGAGGAGAGGATGAGATATATGGAAAAAGTAACATTGAAACTTACATTACCATATATAAAATAGATAGCCAACAGGAATTTGCTGTATGGTGCAGGAAACTCACACAGGGGTTCTGTACCAACCTAGATGTGTAGGGTGGGGAGGGAGGTTTAAAAGGGAGGGGACATATGTATACCCATGGCTGATTCATGTTGAGGTTTGACAGAAAACAACAAAATTTATAAAGCAATTATCGTTCAATATAAAATAAATAATTAAAAAAACTATAAAAAGGCCTACTTGCTTGTCTTATAGATTCTGTTTTAAGAGCAGGATTCAGGGTCGGTACACATTTAGGGATAACTGGGATTTCTTTGGAAGGAATGATGCTAAAGCTGAAGCTCCAGTACTTTGGCCATATCATGCGAAGAGTTGACTCATTGGAAAAGACTGATGCTGGGAGGGGTTGGGGGCAGGAGGAGAAGGGGACGACAGAGGATGAGATGGCTGGATGGCATCACTGACTCAATGGGCGTGAGTCTGAGTGAACTGAATGGGCGGGAGTTGGTGATGGACAGGGAGGCCTGGCGTGCTGCAACTCATGAGGTCGCAAAGAGTCGGACATGACTGAGCGACTGAACTGAACTGAACTGAACTGAAGACCACGACTGTATTCTTGCCTTGAGAATTCCATGAACAGTATGAAAAGGCAAGTAGTTATGACACCGAAAGATGAGCTTCCCAGGTCAGTAGGTGCCCGNGTGAGTCTGAGTGAACTGAATGGGCGGGAGTTGGTGATGGACAGGGAGGCCTGGCGTGCTGCAACTCATGAGGTCGCAAAGAGTCGGACATGACTGAGCGACTGAACTGAACTGAACTGAACTGAAGACCACGACTGTATTCTTGCCTTGAGAATTCCATGAACAGTATGAAAAGGCAAGTAGTTATGACACCGAAAGATGAGCTTCCCAGGTCAGTAGGTGCCCGATGTGCTAATGAAGAAGGGTAGAGAAATAATTACAGACAGAATGAAGAGAGAGAGGCAAAGTGAAAACACTGCCCAGTTGTGGATGTGACTGATTACAGAAGTAAAGTTGGATGCTATAAAGGGCAGTTTTGCATACAAACCTGGAATGTTAGGTTCATGAATCATCGTAAATTGGAAGTGGTCAAATAGAAGATAGCAAGAGTGAACATCAACAATTTAGGAATAAGTTCAGTTCAGTTCAGTCGCTCAGTTGTGTGCCACTGTTTGCAACCGCATGGACTAGGCCTCCCTGTCCATCACCAACTCCTGGAGTTTACTCAAACTCATGTCCATTGAGTTGGTGATGCCATCCGACCATCTCATCCTCTGGTGTCCCCTTCTCCTCCTTCCGTCAGTCTTTCCCAGTATCAAGGTATTTTCAAATGAGTCAGCTCTTCCCATTAGGGGGCCAAAGTATTGGAGTTTCAGCCACAGCATCAGTCCTTCCAATGAATATTCAGGACTGATTTCCTTTAGGATGGAGTGGTTGTATCTCCTTGCAGTTCAAGGGACTCTCAAGAGTCTTCTCCAGTGAACTAAAATTGACCAAAATGGGTGAAATTAATTCAGATGACTATTCTACCTACTACTGTGGGCAAGAATCTCTTAGAAGAAACCGAGTAGTCCTCATAGTCAGCAAAAGAGTCCAAAATGCCGTACTTGTGTGTGATCTCAAAAATGTCAGAATGATCTTTGTTCATTGCCAAGGCAAACCATTCAATATAAGAGTAATTCATGTCTATGGCCTAATCACTAATGCTGAAGAAGCTGAAGTTGAATGTTTCTATGAAGACCTCCAAGACATCTATGAAGATCTACAAGAAATTTTAGAACTAACACCAAAAAAAAAAAAAAAAAAAACTTGTCTTTTTCATCATCAAGGACTGGAATGCACAAGTAGAAAATCAAGAGATACCTAGAGTAGCAGGCAAGTTTGGCCTTGGAGTACAAAAAGAAGCAGGGCAAGGTCTAACAGAGTTTTCCAGGAGAACACACTGGTCATAGAAAACACCCTCTTCCAACAACACAACAGAGGACTGTATACATGGACATCACCAGACAGTCAATACCAAAATCAGATTGATTATATTTGCACCGAAGGATGGAGAAGCTCTATACAGTCAGCAAAAACAAGATTGGGAGCTGACTGTGGCTCAGTTCATGAACTCCATATTGCCAAATTCAGGCTTACATTGAAGAAAGTAGCAAAAACCACTAAACCATTCAAATATGACCTAAATCAAATGCCTTATGATTATACTTTGAAAGTGACAAATAGATTCAAGGGATTAGATCTGATAGACAGAGTGCCTGAAGGACAATGGACGGAGATTCTTGACATTGTATAGGAGACAGTGATCAAGACCATCCCCAAGAAAAAGAAATGCAAAAAGGCAAAATAGTTGTCTGAGAAGGCCTTACAAATAGCGGAGAAAAGAAGAGAAGCTAAAGGCAAAGAAGAAAAGGTAAGATATACCCATTTGAATGCAGAGTTTCAAAGAATAGCAAGGAGAGATAAGAAAGACTTCTTCAGTGATCAATGCAAAGAAATAGAGGAAAATAATAGAATGAGGAAGACTAGTGATCTCTTCAAAAGAATTAGAGATACTAAGGGAACATTTCATGCAAAGATGGGCACAATAAAGGACAGAAGGTGTGGACCTAACAGAAGCAGAAGATACTAATAAGATGTGGCAAGGATACACAGAAGTACTACACAAAAAAGACCTTCATGGCACAGATACCCACGATGGTGTGATCACTCACCAAGAGCCAGACATTCTGGAGTCTGAAGTCAAGTGGGTGTTAAGAAACGTCACTCGAAATAGAGCTAGCGGAGGTGATGGAATTCCAGCTGAGTTACTTCAAGTCCTAAAAGAAGATGCTGTTAAAGTGCTGCACTCTGTATGCCAACAAATTTGGATAAGTCAGCAATGGCCACAGGACTTGATGGGGTCAGTTTTCATTCCAATTGGCAAGAAAAGCAATGTTGAATTTTCAAACTATGGCACAATTTTACTCCTCTCACATACTAGCAAAATAATGCTCAAAATTCTCCAAGCCATGTTTCTACAGTACGTGAACTGTGAACTTCCAGATGTTCAAGCTGGGTTTAGAAAAGGCAGAGAAACCAGAGATCAAATTTCTGATACTCAGTGAATCAGTGAAAAAGCAAAAGACTTCCAGAAAAACATCTATTTCTGCTTTATTGACTGTGCCAAGCCTTTGACTGTGTGGATCACAATAAACTGTGGAAAAGTCTTAAAGTGTTGGGAATACCAGACCACCTTATCTGCCTCCTGAGAAATCTGTATGCAGGTCGAGAAGCAACAATTAGAGCTGGACATGGAACAACAGATTGGCCACAATTGGGAAAGGAGTATGTCAAGGCTGTATATTGTCACCCTGCTTACTTAACCTATATGGAGAGTACATCAAGAGAAGTTCTGGGTTGGATGAAGCACAAGCTGGAATCAAGGTTGCTGGGAGAAATATCAATAGCCTCAGATAAGCAGAGGATACCACCCTTATGGTAGAAAGTGAAGAGGAACTAAGGACCCTCTTGATGAGAGTGAAAGAGGAGAGTGAAAAAGCTGGCTTAAATTTAACATTCAAGAAACTAAGATCATGGCATCCGGTCCCATCACTTCATGGCAGGTAGATGAGGAAACAATGGAAGCAGTGTCAGACTTTATTTTCTTTTGCTCCAAAATCACTGTAGATGGTGACTGCAGTCATGGAATTAAAATACACTTGCTCTTTGGAAGAAAAGCTATGACCCACTGTCTGTATACCTAGACAGTATATAAAAAAGCAGAGACATCACTTTGCCAGCAAAAGTCTGTCTAGTCAAGTGTATGGTTTTTCCAGTAGTCACTTATGGATGTGAGAGTTGAACCATAAAGAAAGTTGAACTCCAAAAAATTGATGCTTTTGAATTGTGGTGTTGGAGAAGACTTTTGAGAGTTCCTTTGACTGCCAGGAGATTAAATCAGTCAATCCCAAGGAAAATCAATTTTGACTATTCATTGGAAAGACTGATGCTGAAGCTCCAATACTTTCACCACCTGATGGGAGGAACTGACTAATTGTAAAAGACCCTGATGGTGGGAAAGATTGAAGGCAGGAAAAGAAGGGGACAACAGAGGATGAGATAGTTGGATGGCATCACTGACTCGATGGGCATGAATTTGAGCAAGCTCTGGGAGTTGGTGATGGACTGGGATCCCTGGTGTGCTACAGTTCATGGAATCACAAAGAGTTGAACACTACTAGGCAACTGAACTTACTGACTGACTGAAGACCTGTCAGAGCATGTAGGCCAGGGGCCATGTTTGTGTCCTCTTCCTATCTCACTACAACCTCACTACAACTCACAGGTTTTCTCCGAAAATTGAGTTTATACAATTATCTGGAGACTAATTCTTGTGACTCCCTCTCAAGTGATACCTCTAGATCACCTGGCTTTGGTGGCCAGTGGGGCTTATGTTTGCATTTCCACAGAACAATATGTATTTGAACTCTTTAAAGCTGTACATGAGGGTTTGGCTTCCAATCAGCATTAATTTTTTACTGACTGAGATCCTCAACTTAGGGATACCGACTGTCCCAAAGGTCTTGGCACACCTTCAACTTGTTGTTTGGCTGCTAAGTTGATTCCAACTCTTTGTGACTCCATGGACTGAGGCATGCCAGGTTTCCCTGTCCTTCATTGTTTCCAAGAGTTTGCTCAAACTCATGATCCCATCTAATCATCACATCTTCTGTTGCCCCTTTCTCCCCTTGCCTCATTTTTCCCCAGCATCAGGGTCTTTCCAAGATAGTTGACTCTTCACATCAGTTGGCCAAAGTTTAGGAATTTCAGCCTCAGAATCAGTCCTTCCGATGAATGAATATTCAGGTTTGTTTCCTTTAGGATTGACTGGTTTGATCTCCTGGCCATCCAAGGGACTCTCAGGAGTCTTCTCCAACACCACAGTTTAAAAACAGCATTTCTTGGAGAAGGAAATGGCAACTCACTCCAGTAATCTTGCCTGGGAAATCCCATGGACAGAGGAGCCTGGTGGGCAAAGAGTCAGACATGACTGAGGGAGGGGTAGGCACTCGCTAGAGGCCCCAGAGCTTTTGATGGCAGCGCCAGTACTGTGGCTGAGGACTTCCGGCTCCCAGGCCTCTCTCACCAGATAGGAGCGCAGAAAACTAGAGTCTAAAATATGCCTGAGGGCTTTCCTGGTGGCTCAATGGTAAAGAATCGCCCCCCTGCCAAAACAGGCGACACGAGTTCCACCTCTGGTCTGGGAAGACCGCACGTGGCAGAGCAGCTGAGCCCATGCATCACAGCCACTGGGCCGGGACTCTCGATCCCGGGAGCCGCAGTACTGAGGTCTGTGGGCACCAGAGCCCGTGCTCCACAACAAGAGGAACCACTGTGGTGAGAAGCCCATGCCCCTCCACTTGAGAGCAACCCCTGCTCGTCACAGCAAGAGAAAAGCCCATGCAGCATGAAGACCTTGCACAACCATAAATAAAATCATTTAAAAAAAATCATTTACTTGCTCTAAACCTTGTTTATGTCTCAAATCTGTACATGACCACTGGAAACACCATAGCCTTGATTGTACAAACCTTTGCTGACAAAGGTATGTCTCTGATTTTTAAAACATTGTCTAAGTTTGTCATAGCTTTTCTTCCAAGGATCAAGCGTCTTTTAATTTCATGGCTGCAGTCACCATCTGCAGTGATTTTGGAGTCCAAGAAAATGAAATGTGTCACTATTTCCACATTTTCCCCATCTATTTGCCATGAAGCATAGGGTTGAATGATAAGTTTTATATACTACACAATTTGAATCCTTCAAGACTGGAAGAGGTGGCTGTTTGATCCCATACGTACATAGAAATCAACAAGGAAAGTCAGGGAAAGTGAAGGAATAATGAAATAAGTTCCAAGTGAAAGAATAAGATAACTCAGGGGAAAAAATATATGCAATTTACATATTAAAGTGTTAAAAGTGATGATCATGAAGATGCTTACTAAAATCAGGAGTAGAATGGATGAGCACAGTAAGAACTTCAACAAAGAGATAGAAAGTATGAGAAAGTACTAAGCAAAAGTTGCAGAGTTGAAAAAAAATGCAATTGTTTTACTGAAAAGTAAAATGCTAGAGAGATTTGACTGAAGAGTACATAAAGAAGAGTAAAAGATCAGTAAATTCAAACAAAGGGCACAGGATCTCACCCAATCAGGGCAGAAAAAGAAAGAAAGAAAGAAAGAAAAACACACTTGGTACCTTGGTCGTGGGGTCCCACAGAGAAGAGACAATTCTCCTTGGGTGCTGGGACAGTTGAAAGGACTGGAGAAGCCTAAACTTCACTCATGAAGAGTGCATCGGTGCTGACTTACCAACAGACAGAGTGGAGAGAGCCTGCACTACCAGATGCCACAGTCCCCAATCCAAGTCAGGTGAACACCCTGGCCCATTCATTCAACAGCACAGCTTTGTGCTGGAACTGTGCCATCTGGACCCTAGGAAAAGACTACCAATGCAGAGATGGCCTGGGGGCCTGGTGTGTGGTCCACGTGAGACCTCAGAAGCCATTGTCAGTGCTTCCTGTGGTGGTACCTCCAGAATCATGGTGACCAGAGTGCCATGGTGATCTCACAGCCTATTAAGTCCTCCAGCCCCACCCACTCCACACTAGAGTTTGGTGCTGTATCTGAAGCAGAAAGGTCTTGGGATCTAGGGATACAAAAGGCCTTGGGTGTTGTCCAGGTAAAGGAGCAGTGTCCATTATTTGCAGTTACACAGGTAGCACCTCGGGAGCCACTGCAACCATCATATTGCAGTCTGTTTCCTAGTTAAGCAAGCGATCTGGCCTCATCCACTCCACACCAGAACTTGTCATCTGGAGCAGAGAGGTCCTAGGAGAAGACTGCCACAGAAGTAACCTGGATCTATGAGGGCATTTTAATTCCTGCGGCCACAATCCCCAGCTCCCATGTAATGATTGCCCCAGTCTTGCACATTCTACACCATAGCCTTGCACTAGATTTGGAACCACCACAGCAGGGGAAGAAATGCAAACTTGAGCTGTATCTCAGTGGAGCCATGATTGATTATAAAGATGGTGTGTCAGACTTCTATAAGTGCACTGGCCTCACTTGCTTCAGCGCTCTCCTCCTCTGAGGTAAGACACTCAATAAAGGAGAATAATGTGTGATCAAGCCTGCTCTTGGGGGTTTCTGATCTAAAGACAGAAGAGCAGACCCCATCCCTGAAAAGGTGATAACAGCCTTGGAGGAGGAAGGAAATCATGGCTCCTGTACTGCATAAGTTTTATATCTTCCAACAGTAACCAAAGCCCCTTTCAAGGTGATTGTGGCCAGCATACTCTGAATAAAGACGTGGCTGGCATCCATATCAAAATAAGGTCCCACACCAAAGACACTGGACACACAGAGTCTACACAGAAAAGTTCTCACATAAAAACATCCCTTCAAGACCACAATCAATAACTATTTCTCCTAAATTCATAGAGACAGATAAAATTAGGTAAAACAAAAAGGTAGAGGAATGACTTCCAATTAAAAGAGCAAGAAAATTGCCATGAAAGAATAAATAATGAAATAGAGATTACCAATCTATCAGACACTGAGCTCAAAAAGGTGGTATTAAAATTCTAACTGAATTAGGAAAGGTTATTGTAACAGGAACTAGAAACTATAAAGACGAATCCATCAAAAATAGACAATTCAATTATCAAAATGAAAACCAATTGAAAGTAACAAATAGCAGACTAAATGACATGGGTGAATGAATAAGTGATCTGGAACTTACAATAATGGAAATCACAGAATTAGAACAGTAGACACAAAGACAATGAAAAAAGTAAAAGAAAGTAACATACAAAATTGGTGGGATAATATAAAATGTTCTAACCTATACAAAATAGGGATTCTAGAAGGAACATAAAGAGAGGGGAATTGAAAATGTATTTGAAGAAATTTTGGATGAAAACTTCCCAGATCTAAAGAAGGAAATGGATATCCAGATACTAGAAACATCGATGGTCCCAAACAAGATGAACCCAAACAGACTCACACCAAGATATATAATAATTAAAATGGTAAACTTTTAAAAAAGAGAACTCTATGGGCAGTTAAAAGTAAAATAAAGAGTCAGTAACAAGGAAACCCCCATAAGGTTATCAGCTGATTTCTCTACAGAAACTTTGCATGCCAGAGGGAGTAGCATGATATATTAAAGGTGCTAAAAGGATAAAATCTGCAACCTAGGTCACTCTACCCAGCAATAATGTAATTTAGAATAGAAGAAATTAAGAATTCCCCAGACAAACAAAAATTAAGCAATACTAAGCCTACCCTAAAAGAAATATTGAAGGATCTTCTCTAAATTAAAAAAGAAGCAAGAATCCATAGAAAATCACAATAGAAAATGCAAATGTATAGTCAGGATTGAAAATCACTTAACTAAGTTGTTACAAAATTAAAAACAATAAAAAATTGTAAAAGCAATTGTAATTATAATTATAATTGCTTGCAGTTGGCTCTTGTTACTCCCAAGTGTTACTTTCACCAGGCCACCAGCACAGATCCACTGAAGTCAGATCCCTGGATTGTAGTAGCTGTGCACCTTGATCTGCTGTGGGGACTATGGAAGCAGGTAAGACTTTGGCCTGGTCCAACCTGGTGTGCACGTGCCCATGAAGCCCATAGCTACTAAAGCCAGATGCATCCTACCTGCAGAACTTGTCCTTTCAGATATTTCATTAGTATTGAATTTAAATGCAACTTCATGGTTCACATGGTCACAAGGAGAAATTTCAGCTCTTCTTTCTTACTCACAAGGCCCCTGGGGCTCAGCTGTAGTTTCAGCCCCACTTCTGTATGTGTTCCTCCAACCAGAGTCTGCTTCAGAGATTCCTGGGGCACGCAGCCCCTCAGGCAGGAAGGAGCCAAGGCAGAAATCAGAGCCAGTAGGCCACCCCTGTGGTAGGATACTGAAGTAGCATTTGGAATGGGTGAACCCTTCAGACAGAGATCAGGAAATTAGGCCGAGTGTGCTACCCAGGTGGCAGGGTGCTAGGGCAATGATTGAAATGTGTAACACCCTCAGGTGTTGAGCAGGGGGAATGGGCTGCACAGGCAGAGTGATGTTGGTAGAGCAATTGGAACTCATGTGCCCATAAGGTGGTGATCAGGGTGAGTGTTTTCCTCAGGCAGCAGAGGAGGTGATGGCAGAGGTGCATTAGCCAACTCTGTTTGTATCCCTCCTGAGTGTTTGTGAAGCTAGGTAGTGATAGATGAAGAGAGAGGCTACAATGGTTTCCCTGCCCTTTGTGAATCACTCAACAATCGTGCTTCGAAACTGTGGCAGCCTGGGCTTCCTCCACGAACATTCTTAGTTGTGGAGCTACTCACTCCCATTCCTTTCAGGCTATCTACTCACAGCCAACAGCAGTCCTCTCCCTGAGTCTGCTCTCCTAAACTTATGTTCCAGCATGTGACACTTGTGTGCACTGATAGACACCCGTCTCAGGCTGGGGGATGCAGGGCTATGACAGAGACCATCAGCAAAGGTCTCACTCTGTCCTGCTTGTCTCTAACCATTTGTTGGGCTCTTTTTCAAGCCCCTGAAGCTCCTCGTCTCTCTCAGTTGATCTTCCTGCCAGTGAGCAGGCCTCTCCAGATGTGGGAACCTCTCCTCAACTTAAGTTCCTTCACAGGGTTGCAGTCACACTTTACATCATCTTCTCTTCCTTTTCTCTTCTTTCTTTTGTCCTAGCCAGTTATGCAGGGATCTATCTTGTCTTTTTAAGTGTCTGAAGTCTTCTGCTCACGTTTCAGTTCAGTTCAGTTCAGTCGCTCATTCGTGTCCGACTCTGTGAGCCCATGAATTGCAGCACACCAGGCCTCCCTGCCCATCACCAGCTCCTGGAGTTCACTCAGACTTATGTCCATCCACTCAGTAATGCCATCCAGCCATCTCATCCTCGGTCGTCCCCTTATCCTCCTGCCTCCAATCCCTCCTAGCATCAGAGTCTATTCCAATGAGTTCACACTTCACATGAGGTGGCCAAAGTACTGGAGTTTCAGCTTCAGCATCATTCCTTCCAAAGAAATCCCAGGGCTGATCTCCTTCAGAATGGACTGGTTGGATCTCCTTGCAGTCCAAGGGTCTCTCAAGAGTCTTCTCCAACACCACAGTTCAAAAGAATCAATTCTTNATGGACGTGAGTCTGAGTGAACTCCAGGAGTTGGTGATGGACAGGGAGGTCTGGCGTGCTGCAATTCATTGGTTGCAAAGAGTCGGACACAACTGAGTGACTGAACTGAACTGATGTCTTGTTTGGAGAAATATCTGTTTAGCCCTTCTGCCCACTTTTTGATAGGATTGTTTGTTTTTCTCAGATTGAGCTGCATGAGCTACTTGCATATTTTGGAGATTAATTTTTCTTCATTTGTTTCATCTGTTATTATTTTCTCCCATTTTGAGGGCTGTCTTTTCATCTTGCTTACAGACAAAAATATAGATCAATGGAACAAAATAAAAAGCCCAAAGATAAATCCATACACCTATGGACTCCTTATCTTTGACAATGTAGGCATAAATGTACAATGGGGAAAACACAGTCTCTTCAACAAGTGGTGCTCAGAAAACTTGTCAGCTATGTGCAAAAGAATAAAATTAGGAAAGTTTCTAAAATCACACCCCAAAATAAACTAAAAATGAATTAAAGAACTAAATGTAATACCAGAAAGCATCAAATTAGAGGAAAACATAGGCAGAACATTCTCTGACATAAATCACAGCAACACTCTCTATGACTGATTTTCTAGAGTAATGGCAATAAAAACAAAAATAAACAAATTGTACCTAATTAAACTTAAAAAGCTTTTGCACAATGACAAAAACTATAACCATGGTGGAAAGACAGCCTATTAATTTTTGAGTTTGCTTTTCCTATCCTAGGGTTTCCCTGGTGGCTCAGTTAGTAAAGAATCTACCTGGAATGCATGAGACCTGAGTTCAATCCCTGGGTCGGTAGGATCCCCTGGAGAAGTGAATAACTACCTACTCTGGTATTCTTCAGAGAAGGCNAATTAAACTTAAAAAGCTTTTGCACAATGACAAAAACTATAACCATGGTGGAAAGACAGCCTATTAATTTTTGAGTTTGCTTTTCCTATCCTAGGGTTTCCCTGGTGGCTCAGTTAGTAAAGAATCTACCTGGAATGCATGAGACCTGAGTTCAATCCCTGGGTCGGTAGGATCCCCTGGAGAAGTGAATAACTACCTACTCTGGTATTCTTCAGAGAAGGCAATGGCAACGCACTCCAGTACTCTTGCCTGGAAAATCCCATGGATGGAGAAGCCTGGTAGGCTCCAGTTCGTGGGGTCGCTAAAAGTCGGATATGACTGAGCGACTTCACTTTCACTTTTCACTTTCCTGCATTGGAGAAGAAAATGTCAACCCACTCCAGTATTCTTGCCTAGAGAATCCCAGGGATGGGGGAGCCTAGTGGGCTGCCGTCTATGGGGTCGCACAGAATCGGACACGACTGAAGCGACTTAGCAGCAACAGCAGTGGCAGCCAGTATTCCTGCCTTGAGATTTCCATGAAGAGAGGAGCCTGGTAGGATACAGTCCATGGTTTTGCAAAGTGTCAAACATGACTGAGTGACTTTTACGGCACTTTACTTGGTGTTTTATCTAAGAGACAACTGATGAACCCAAGGTCACAGAACTTACTCTGATTACTTCTCTGAAAGGTATTATGGCATTTATACCTGGAATCCATTTTGACTTTTTTTTTTTTAATATATTTTGTGAGTTAATGGACTCTACATTTCAGTATTCAATCAGAGTAATGCAATCAGTAAGATATGTATCTATATTATCTATTTTATCTCTATATAGAGAAGTAGCTCAGCTGGTAAAGAATCCATCTGCAATGCAGGAGAACCAGGTTCGATTCCTGGTTTGGGAAGTACCCTGGAGAAGGGATAGGCTACCCACTCCAATATTCTTGGGCTTCCTTGGTCTCAGATAGTAAAGAATCCTTCTGCAGTGCAGACTGAGTGACTAAGCAAAGAATGCAGCACAGGCTGGGATCCCTGATGAGGATGTGATGCTCTTAATAGTGTCCTGCACATTCCCTGGAGTTCTTCCCAGGTGGAAAGTGTGTGTGAGTAGTGCTCAGTTGTGCCTAACTCTTGGACTTCCCTTGTGGCTCAGCTTGTAAAGAATCCACCTGCAATTCAGGAGACCTGGGTTCGATCCCTGGGTTGGGAAGATCCCCTGGAGAAGGGAATGGCTACTTACTACAGTATTCTGGCCTGGAGAATTTGATGGACTGTATAGGTGACTGCAGCCATGAAATTACATGACGTTTGGTCCTTGGAAGAAAAGCTATGACCAACCTAGACAGCATATTAAAAAGCAGAGTCATTACTTTTGTCAACAAAGGTCCGTCTAGTCAAGGCTATGGTTTTTCCAGTAGTTATGTATGGATGTGAGAGCGTATGGATGTGACAGTGGCACTATAAAGAAAGCTGAATGCCAAAGAATTAATGCTTTTGAATTGTGGTGTTGGAGAAGACTCTCGAGAGTCCCTTGAACTGCAAGGAGATACACTCAGTCCATCCTAAGGAGATCAGTCCTGAGTGTTCATTGGAAGGACTAATGTTGAAGCTGAAACTCCAATACTTTGGCCACCTGATGTGGAGAGCTGACTCATTTGAAAAGACCCTGATCCTGGGAAAGATTGAAGGCGGGGCGACAGAGGATAAGATGGTTGGGTGGCATCACTGACTCAATGGAGATGACTTTGAGTAAGCTCTTGGAGTTGGTGATGGACAGGGAAGCCTGGTGTGCTGCAGTCCATGGGGTCACAAAGAGTCAGACATGACTGAGCGTCTCTCACTTTCACTATTTTATATAAAAATTTAAACAAAGAATAAAGATATATTTTTAATAAAGACTTATAAAGATATAAAGAATAAAGTATATTTAACGATGTAAATAAAGAGTAAGTATATATCTTTATTTGCCAAAATTGGTTTACATAATTGCCATCCCTGCATTTTCCTTTCCTCAGAAAACACGTTGTCTTTTCAAGGTTCTTTGCCTGATTGTTGTTGTTTAGTCTATATATAAGCCATGTCTTACTCTTGGAGTCCTCATGGACTGAAGCATATCAAGTTCCCCTACCCTTCATTATCTCTTGGGGTTTGCTGAAATTCATGTCCATCGAATTAGTGATGCTATCTAACCATCTCATCCTCTGCCACCCACTTTTCCTTTCATCTTCAATCTTTCTCCGCATCAGGGTGTTTTCCAATGAGTCAGTTCTTTGCATCAGGTGGCCAAGGTATTGGAGCCTCAGCTTCAGCATCAGTCCTTCCAATGAATATTCAGGGTTGATTTCCTTTAGGATTGACTAGTTTGATCTCCTTACATTCCAAAGGACTCTTGAGAGTCTTCTCTAGCACCACAGTTCAAAAGCATCAATTTTTCGGTGCTCAGCCTTCTTTATGGTCCAACTCTCACATTGGTACATGACTACTGGAAAAACCTTAACTTTGACTATACACACCTTTGTTGGCAAAGTGATATCTCTTCTTTTTAATATGCTATATAAGTTTGTCATAGTTTAGTTTCCAAGGAGCAAGTGTCTTAATTTTGTGGCTGCAGCCACCATCCACAGTGACTTGAGAGCCCAAGACAATAAAATCTGTCACTACTTCCACTTTTCCTCCTGTATTTGCCATGAAGTGATGGGACCAGATGTCATGATCTTAGCTTATTTAATGTTGAGTTTTAACATTTACCATGCTTCCCTGGTGGCTCAGATGGTAAAGAATCTGCCTGCAATGCAGAAGGTTCAAGTTGGATCCTTGGGTCAGGAAGTTACTCTGGAGAAGGGAATAGGTAGCCACTCCAGTATTCTTGCCTGAAGAATTCCATGGACAGAGGGAAAGAATTAAAATCTTTTTCTTGGATGTTTTCAGCCTTTAGCAGTCCTACCTAAATTTGGTTGCTTTAGTTTTCTCCATTGTCTTTACTCACAGGACATGGTGACACTTAGATTTTTTTTCTAAGGAATCTCCTATAATAAAGATACCTTGTTCCTTACACCCATATACTCTTCTTTACTTCCATTTTTGTAGTAACAATCCAATATCCCTTTTCTAATTGCAATCAATCATTTCAGTCATATAGTATTATCTTTATTTGTTAACTAAGAGACATGAGGTGCTTAAAGTGGCCTAATGACAATATCAACTTTCAGTTAGAATCATTATTGTGTCTTCTGCTGGAAGCTTTCTTCTCTTTGGAAGCAAAACCTCTAGAACAGCATAACCTAAAGTTGAAGAGTGGCAGGTAAAAATTTTGTCAGTGTATTACTGCAAGTAATAGTGAGAGAAGTCACACTCATTTCCACCTCTTGTTTTCTGGGCCCATAGATTCTGGCTTATAGAAATACAACCAAGACAGTGATCTTGAGTACCTATATGCTCCTATGAGAACATAGTATCAACCTTGCAAGGTATTGCCACTTAGCTGGTGCTATAACTGAGACTTCAAAAGTCATTCTACCTTGAAAACATCATGAAAGCAGCTGCTTTAGTATGTTGGGGATCATGGTAAAAACTGTGAATGCTGTGAGTGTAGGCCCATTGCTCTACTCAAATTTGTTGTGATATATTTCCTATCCAGAAGCAATGATGTGTGGAATATAATCACAGTGGATAAGATATGCTATAAATCCACAGATGATGGTTTTGAAAAAAGTTTTGCATGTGGAGTTGGCGGGGGTGGGGGTGGGGTGTTCCATTTCAGTGGTAAGCATCCGCTCCATAAGAAGAAAATGTTTTCCCATCCATGAGTTGTCCAGTGTAATAAGCCTGTCATCAGGTAGCTGGTTCATCACCCCAATAATCATCCCATGTCAGGTACTCAGTATTAGTCTTTGTTGCTGGAAGATTTGGCACTCACTACCTGCTATAACCAGGTCAGTCTTGTGTTGCTGAAACACATGTTCCTGAGCCCATATATAACCTGATCTCTGACAGCATAGTCACTTTTTATGAGTTAATTGTACAATGACAAGTTTGGCTGCTGAAAGATGTTGATTGGTAGCCCCAAAATTTACATCCTCTCTACTTGATTATAAAAATCCTCCCTGAGGTAGTCTTTCAGTGAACATTTATATGGGACCCAAAAATCTTAATGTTTTTTACATATTCTGAGAGTTCTGTACATGTATCACTTCTCCACACTTCATCATCACCAATTATTTCAATTGTATTTACTCCTGAATCTCTGACCATCCATTCAAACCATTGGCCACAATATATAAATAGATATATGCTTATACCTCTGGCCACTTCCACTTCTGGGAAAAATGGATAGCCACGTGTACTGTTTGAGTTCTGCCTATGGAGAGGTTTTATCTCCACTATTATCCTTCAGGGATGTCTCATAAAAGGGTCATAATGCAGCAGTTGTCTACATTGGATGATGCCTGCACACATAGAAACATCCATAAACCCACCCTGAGTTTTCTCTTTCTCAGTCAACTGGTTGTAGAGAACTCTTCATGAGGCCATAGATGTGGAATATGAGAGAGGATACGGTGACAAGATTAGGGAGCCACGGACATTTGGATTACTCTCTCATGCAACTTACTTGTGCCTTCAAGACCTGTTTGAATTTTGTTTCCTGAATGCCATTTCCATTTGATAATG
Source organism: Neotragus moschatus (assembly GCA_006410615.1). NCBI lineage: Eukaryota > Metazoa > Chordata > Mammalia > Artiodactyla > Bovidae > Neotragus > Neotragus moschatus. Next base: position 186,023 of record SJYA01003214.1, read on the forward strand.
TGATGCTGCTATGCATGTCCAAATTTATGGCTTGGAAGTTAATATACCACCTAATCTACAATTGGCAGATCAGTTTACATGGTAACTTAGTGACCCATGGTTAAGTATTCAGTCTCTATAAAGATCTACTAGCCAGGAACAATATTCATTCTCAGAGGATGACAGAGCCTTACTCCACATTCTGAAGGTTGACACCGTTATTCATCCATGAGTTTCCTCAAAGGCTGCACATACCATTTCTCTCGTCCATTGGCATTTCAAATACCATCTGATCTGCCATATCACATGGCTTAATTGTCAAAACAGCTTGCATGGCAGTGTGGGCCTACTGCAGAGCCTTCGTTTACTAGGGACCCCACTAAAAACTAGTAGATTTTGGATCATTCAGTAAATGGGCTAGAGTGGCACCCTCAAATGTAAAATATGTTACTCTAAATTTCAGCAGTGTCAATTAGGTGTTATTTCTCTTTTTGGTGTGATGTTAGGTACGAGATATAGCAACTTATCCTTCACTTTAGAGGCAATATCTCAAAAAATTCCCAACCCCATTAGACCCCTAGAAATTTCACTAAAATAGACGCCTTCAGAATTTTTGTAAAATATGTTTCCCACTTTCTGACTTACAAATGTCTAACTGGCATGCTTAGAGTAGTTCTTGCTTCCTACTCATCAAGTCCAACCAGCATAGTATCATCAGTGTAATGAACCAGCATGTTATCCCTAATCTTGTGAAAAGGAAAGGTTATCAAGTTCTCTATGAACTAAATTATGACTGAGTTGGAGTTGACTTACCCTTGAGATAGGACAAAAAGTATTTTCTGGCTTTGCCAGCTGAAACCAGCTGCTTACAGTAATTTTACTAGCTGGTATCTACAAAAAGCATACGCCAGCTCAAGACAGATGCATATGTACCAAGAAATGAGCTACTTGTTCAAGCAACAAAATCACATTTGGAATAGCAGATGCCAATGGGGCTGCCACTTGATTAAGTTTATGATAATTCACTGCCATTATCCAAGATCCATCTGCACAGGCCAAGATAATATGTTAAATGGTGATGTAACAGGAATAATCACTCCTACATCTTTCAGATCCTTGGTTGTGGCACTAATCTCTTCAGCTTTTGTAGGTATAGGTAATTCTAGTGACTTCCACCTGAGTTTTTTTTACTAAAAGGACAGGGAAATAATGTAGAGATGTTGTCCATAGCTATGTATGTCTACTTTAATTACATATTTCAGAACTGGGGAGATAAACATAGGACAGGTTTAGGAATCTACTAAACTTACTGTGAGATAAATTTGAGTTAAAATCCCAATGACCACCTGACTTCCTTGTCCCCTATTCTGATTGTTGTCACCACAGTGACATTTAAAGTATCCTGAAATTAGTTTCATTTTGTTGCCAGTGAATTTGAGGTTCTTTCTTCATCACAAAACAATTTGGAGATTGAGCAAAGGGGTTAATAAAGTAAAGTGGAAGTTTATTTAAGCAAGGATCTAGTCTCAGAGGGAGAGTGGGAAGGTAGGTGAGGAGCTGCTGCACTGTGTTTCTTCAGCAAACCAGTTATGAGGGGCACAAAAATGAAAGGGGTAAATATTGACTGGGAAGGAGGAGTTTGAGGGTCAGTTCAGTTCAGCTGCTCAGTTGTGTCTGACTCTTTGCAAACCCATGGACTGCAGCACACCAGGCCTCCCTGTCCACCACCAACTACCAGTGTTTACTCGAACTCATGTCCATTGAGTAGATGATGCCATCCAACCATCTCACCCTCTGTCATCCACTTCTCCTGCATTAAATCTTTCCCAGCATCAGGATCTTTTCAAATGAGTCAGTTCTTCATCAGATGGCCAAAATACTGGAGTTTCAGCTTCAGCATCAGTCCTTCCAATGAATATTCAGAACTGATTTTCCTATAGGATGGACTGGTTGGATCTCCTTGAAGTCCAAGGGACTCTTAAGACTCGTCTACAACAACACAGTTCAAAAGCATCAATTCTTCGGCACTCAGCTATCTTTACAGTCCAACACTCATATCCATACATGACTACTGAAAAAACCATAGCTTTGACTAAACAGACCTTTATCGGCAAAGTAACATCTCTGCTTTTTAATATGCTGTCTAGGTGGGTCAAAACTTTTCTTTCAAGGAGTGAGCATCTTTTAATTTCATGACTACAGTCATCATCTGCAGTGATTTTGGAGCCCCCCAAATAAAATATATCACTGTTTCCACTATTTACTCATCTACTTGCCATGAAGTGATGGGACCGGATGCCATGACCTTAGTTATTTGAATGTTGAGCTTTAAGTCAACATTTTCACTCTTTTCTTTCACTTTCATCAAAAGGCTCTTTAGTTCTTCTTCATTTTCTGCCATAAGGGTGATGTCATCTGCATATCTGAGGTTATTGATATTTCACCCAGCAATCTTGATTCCACCTTGTGCTTCATCCAGCCCAGCATTTCTCATGATGTACTCTGCATAGAAGTTAAATAAGCAAGGTGACAATATACAGCCTTGAAGTATTCCTTTCCTGATTTGGAATGAGTCTGTTGTTCCATGTCCACTTCTAACTGTTGCTCCTTATCTCCATACAGGTTTCTCAAGAGGCTGGTCAGGTGGCCTGGTATTCCCATCTCTTTCAGAATTTTCCACAGTTTGTTGTCATTCACACGGTCAAAGGCTTTAGCATAGTCAATAAAGCAGAAGTAGATGTTTCTCTGGAACTGTCTTGCTTTTTCAATGGTCCAACAGATGTTGGCAAGTTGATCTCTGGTTCCTTTGCCTTTTCAAAATCCAGCTTGAACATCTGGAGGTTCATAGTTCATGTACTGTTGAAGCCTGGCTTGGAGAATTTTGAGCATTACTTTACTATTGTGTGAGATGAGTGCAATTGTGCAGTAGTTTGAGCATTCTTTGGCATTGCCTTTCTTTGGGATTGGAATGAAAACTGACCTTTTCCAGTCCTGTGGCCACTGCTGAGTTTTCCAAGTTTGCTGGCCTATTGAGTGCAGCACTTTCACAGAATTATCTTTTAGGACTTGAAATAGCTCAACTGGAATTCCTTCACCTCCACTGGTTTTGTTCATAGTGATGCTTCCTAAGGCCCACTTGATGTCACATTCCAGGATGTCTGGCTCTTGGTTGGTGATCACATCATTGTGGTTATCTTGGTCATGAAGATCTTTTTTGCATAGTTCTATGTTTTCTTGCCACCTCTTCTTAATATTTTCTGCTTCTGTTAGGTCCATACCAGTTCTGTCCTTTTTCAAGCCCACCTTTGCATGAAATGTTCCCTTGGTATCTCTAATTTTCTTGAAGAGATCTCTAGACTTTCTCTTCTATTGTTTTCTTCTATATCTTTTCATTGATCACTGAGGAAGACCTCTCAATGATTAAGATCTCTCCTTACTATTCTTTGGAACTCTGCATTCAAATAGGTATATCTGTCCTTTTCTCCTTTGCCTTTCACTTCTCTTCTTTTCACAGCTATTTGTAAGGCTTCCTCGGATAATCATTCTTTGTTTTTGCATTTCTTTTCCTTAAGGATGGTCTTGATCCCTGTCTCCTGAACAGTGTCACAGACCTCTGTCCATAGTTCTTCAGGCACTCTGTCTATCAGATCTAATGCCTTGAATCTATTTGTCATTTCAACTGTATGATTGTAAAGGATTTTATTTAGGTCATACCTGAGTGGTCTAGTGGTTTTTGAGTAGTCTTCTCTGATTTTCATCCCAGCTCCATTTTCCTGAGGGGAGGTGGGATCTTTGTCCTTATTTGGCTTAGATCAGAAATGCGATGGCTTTGGTGCTTATTATCACTAAGGCTAATATTATCATAATGAGAGCACAAAGAGCAAAAGATTACATACATTTGAAAGCAGGAGAGTCCTGCTTTTTCCCAGCTTTCTTTGTCTACTTGTTTGCTTGCTCAGTCAGTTCAGTTGTGTCCAACTCTCTGCCACCTCATGGTCCACAGCGCGCCAGGCTCCCCTGTCCATGGGATTCTCCAGGCAAGACTATTGGAGTGGGTTGGCACTTCCTTCTCCAGTGATAAAGTATGAAGTGAGTGAAGCTATTTGAATTCTTATTTATTACCCAGTTTCCTTTCAGTCTGAAGTTTACTGCTTTTCTTTGTCTACCTATGAATCCCTGCTGTTTATAAGATGTGTGATTTCCTGCCCCTATTTATCTGCTCATACCTAGCTACCTATGTGGTGTTAACAATTTCAGTGGCAGTGTCTAAAAATTCCTGAAAGATGATTGCATTTTATTTTCATCAATTCACAGTCACTTTTTTAAATGGCCATATGTACCTCTGAAGAAGACTTGGAGAAAGACTAGCAATAAAAATTTTAGACATTTTCGAAAGATTATTCCTCAAGGAGACCAAGCCTCTCTTTCATTCAAGGAATTCTGGGCTTATAAATAGGTTAAAGTCTAGGAATTTGTTGTGGGGCTCCGAAACTCTGTTTTGGTGGCATAAGTTAGATTTCTGTTCATTAGTCCTAGAACTTTTTTTATTTCTTGGCTTGTACAAATTAAGCAAGAATTTTATAGACTGCCTATCTATTTCTTTTCTAAGGACACCACAATCAGCTCTCCAACACCATATTTTCCTGTGAGTCAAACTATTCTGTTTAGTTTTTTGGCTCTATTCTCTTTTTGTTAACCATGCCCACACTCTTGGCAATTAAGTGCTTGCTGTAACCTGGTCCCTGACACAAAGAGCAACCACAGAGCTCTTCAAGAATGCTGGGGCTTCCTTCATATATGTATTTCTCATAGATATATTGAAAGGTTAGTCTTCTGTACTCTCCTAGAGTAGGTGAACAAGTTTTATATGATAAATCCATTTTAACATTCTAATCTCATTAAGTCTTTGGATCCTGTCCTCTACAGTATATCAGGGCAGTTTATCATTTCACCTTAATTTAGTAGTTCACTGTTGGATTAATGCCAGCCAACCGAATAACTGACCAACCAACTAAATTCTTAGTGTTATTTCTAAGTTCTCAAGCTAAAACTCTGGATCTGTCAACTAAAAAATATATAGTCACAATCTGAAAGTGGAGAGTTATTTTATTTGGTGGGAATGTTTAGGACTCTGAGCCTGGGAGACAGCATCTCAGTAGCTCTGAGAAAACTGCTTCAAGGAGGGAAGAGGGCAAGTCAGGCTATATATAAGTTTGCAACAAAGAGAGCATGCAGTCTGACATCAAAGATCAGGTATCAAATTACGGAATTTAACATTCTCTAAATGGGAAGATGCAAGCCTCTGGGCTCACTGAATTCATTCCTTTCATATGATCCTCAACTATCTGGGGCCACTGAACTCATTCCTTTCATATGGCCTCAGCTATCTGGTGCCAATTCTCTTGCCTTGTTCACCTTGCTTCTTGCATTCCCCCAGCTCCTTAGCAATCACCATGAGGGGGTGGCGGCATCCAATGAATTGCAGTTTTGGGAGCCCTCATTCACATTTGTAGGCCAGAAACTACTGATGGCTGTGACATTCCTTGTTTATTAATCTGGCAGGATATATTTTTATTTTACAAATCTAATCTAGAATCTCTGCTTAGTGGACTCCTATCAATACATTCAGCCTGATACACTTTCATATTTCTTCAATGATTATTCTACACACTTAAGATCCATTTTCACACATATCCACCAGATTTCTGTCTGCATCACTTGGGAATATTATGCAATTATTTTGATGTGTATCATATCTTCTAATGGGTCACACTTTCACTTTGAACTGGTGGCTTAGATGGTAAAGAATCTGCCTGAGATGCAGGAGATGTGGTTTTGATCCCTGGGTTGGGAAGATCTCCTGTGGAAGGAAATGGCAACCCACTCCAATATTCTTGCCTGGAGAGTTTCATGGATAGGGGAGCCTGATAGGCTACAGCCCATGGGATTGCACAGAGTCAGACACGACTGAGCAACTAACACTTTCACTTTGACTTTTAAGACTTGAATTTAGCTGTAGATGTGGAAGCAAAGAAGATTGATGGGTAGATACTGAAGAGAATAAGCAGGGCCTTACAAGACAACTACGCTAGAAGCAGCCATTACAGATCCTTCAGCCAAAGGGGAAATAACATCATCAGGGAAGGATGGGGGGCTTGCTTCTACTCTAAAGTATATTCAGTAGAATTTAGGGGTTTGATATTCCCAGCTTCACTGGGTTCTGTCCATATGTTTCCATTCCTTCTGGTCATTGATTTACTTTAATAGAAGAAACTCTGTAATGCTGGGGACTTAACTTGTGTTGTAATTTAGTGAATTGCAGATTGGAACTCTGTTTTGCCTTAAAAGTCTAAGCTTTGTTGCTACAGAAGATAGAGATTTCTTTCTGGTCAGATAATGAAGCCTGTGGGGTTGTTAATATAAAGCTTGAGCTGCAAATTTGTAGCAGGGAACTGATCTTTTTTCTTTTCCAATTCTTCTAGCACAGTTAGAATTAGCCAGTCAATTCTCATACTCCTTATCTCAACCAAAATGTTCTAAGGGAATAAATACATGACCACCCAGAAACTCAAATTATATAATAATTTGTTTAGGAGGATCCAATTATAATATTTTGTGTTTCTCTGTTGCCACATTATGGCACTGCCTCTTTATGACTGAAAAAAGTTATTAAAACATTTAATTCTAAGTGAACTGGGAAATTAAATTTCATAAAACCCAGAAGTAATTCAGAAATATATTCTTAAGATGTTGTTCCTCTAGAACCACTTCTATTAACAGACAAGGCTTAAACAGTGAAATAGAATGCGTAGGAGATACAAATTAAGACATACATTGTAATATCATTTGTCTAATCCGGGGGGCTGGCTAGGCAATAGATCAGGATGTCAGAAAGGGTAACTTTGAACACAAGCTGAAGCGGCTGTCCACAGGCAGAATTTCTTCAAGGAAGCCTCAACTCTACTATAAAGATTATTCAA
>SJYA01003214.1:193133-208182 GCA_006410615.1 Neotragus moschatus
ATCAGCAAACCCAGATTACTTAAAATTATATCTCTTAATTAAAATTAGATGATTCTGGATTTTAATCACTTCTGCAGAATAACTTCACAACAACACTTACATTAATATGTGATCGAATAACTGGGCCCTTAGCCTTGCTAAGATAATACATAAAAAAGACTATCACAGCTACCAATTTCACTCTTTTCCATGGAAATGTCTGATTGTCCTAGCACCACTGCCTGAAAAGACTGTTCCTTTCCCTTACTCTTTGAGACATTTGTTGCAAGCCAATTGACCATAAATGTAAGGGATTATTTCTGGATTTTTTTTTTTTAACTTTGTCCACATGATATGAAGAGCCCACTAACTGGAAAAGATCCTGATGCTGGGAAAGACTGAGGGCAGGAGGAGAAGGGGGTGGTTGGCAGATGATAAGATGGTTAGATAGCATCACCACTCAATGGACATGAAATTGATCAAACTCCAGGAGATAGTGGAGGACAAAGGAGCCTGGAGTACTAGAGTCCATGAAGTTGCAAAGAGTCAAACATGACTTAGTGATTGAACAAAACAACTATATTCCTTTGAGTTCTATGTAGCAAAATTTGAAATCAAGAGGTAGAAATCCTCCAATTTTGTTCTATTCCAAGATTGGTTTGATATTCTGCATTCTTTGCATTACCATTTACATTTAGGATAAGCTTGTCATTTCAGTTCAGTTAAATTAGTCATGTCTGACTCTTTGTGACCCCATGGACTGCAGTACACCAGGCTTCCCTGTCCATCACCAACTCCCATAGCTTACTCAAACTCATGTCCATTGAGTAGGTGATGTCATGCAACCATCTCATCCTCTGTCGTCCCCTTCTCCTTCAGTCTTCAATGTTTCCAAGCATCAGGGTCTTTTCAAATGAGTCAATTCTTCACATTAGGTGGCCAAAGTATTGGAATTTCAGCTTCAGCATCAGTCCTTCCAATGAATATTCAGGACTGATTTCCCTTGGGATTGGCTTGTTGAATCTCCCTGCAGTCCAAGGGACTCTCAACAGTCTTCTCCAACATCACAATTTAAAAGTATCAGTTCTTTGGCACTCGGTTTTCTTTATGGTCCAACTCTCACATCCATACATGACTGCTGGAAATACCATAGCTTTGACTAGATGGACATTTAATGGTAAAGCAATGTCTCTTCTTTTTAATATGCTTTCAAGTTTAGTCATAACTTTTCTTCCAAGGAGTAACTGTCTTTTAATTTCATGGCTGCAGTCACCATCTGCAGTGATTTTGGAGCCCCCCCAAATAAAGTCTATCACTGTTTCCACTGTTTTCCCAACTATTTGCCATAAAGTAATGGAACCAGACACCATGATCATAGTTTTCTGAATGTTGAGTTTTAAGCCAACTTTTCCACTCTCCTCTTTCACTTTCATCAAGAGGCTCTTTAGTTCTTCTTCACTTTCTGCCATAAGAGTGGTGTCATCTGCATATCTGAGGTTATTGATATTTCTCCTAGCAATCTTGGTTCCACCTTTTGCTTCATCCGGCCCAGCATTTCTCATGATGTAGTCTGTATATCAGTTAAATAATCAGGATGACAATACACAGCCTTGATGCACTCCTTTCCTGATTTGGAACCAGTCTGTTGTTGCATGTCCAGTTCTAACTGTTGCTTCCTGATGTGCATACAGATTTCTCAAAAGGCAGGTCAGGTGGTCTGGTATTTCCATCTCTTTCAGAATTTTCCACAGTTTGTTGTGATTCACACAGTCAGAGGCTGTGGCATAGTCAATAAAGCAGAAATATATGTTTTTTCTGGAACTCTCTTGCTTTTTTGATGATCTAGCAGATGTTTGCAATTTGATCTCTGGTTCCTCTGCCTTTTCTAAAACGAGCTTGAACATCTGAAAGTTCATGGTTCACATATTACTTAAACCTGGCTTGGAGAATTTTGAGCATTACTTTACTAGCATGTGAGTGAGTGATTGAAGTCGCTCAGTAGTGTCTGACTCTTTGTGACCCCGTGGACTGTAGCTTACCAGGCTTCTCCGTCCATGGTATTTTCCAGGCAAAAGTGTTGGAGTGGATTGCCATTTCCTTCTCCAAGGGATCTTCCCGACCCAGTAATCGAACCTGGGTCTCCCACATTGCAGGCAGATGCTTTACTCTGAGCCACCAGGTCCCTACTATTTCTGTCCTTTATTGAGCCTATCTTTACATAAAATGTTCCCTTGTTATCTCTAATTTTCTTGAAGACATCTCTAGTCTTTCCCGTTCTATTCTTTTCCTCTATTTTTTTGCATTGATCACTGAGGAAGGCTTTCTTTTCTCTCCTTGCTATTCTTTGGAACTCTGCATTCAAATGGGTATATCTTTCCTTTTCTCCTTTTCTTTTCACTTCCCTTCTTATCATAGCTATTTGTAAGACCTCCTCAGACAGCCTTTTTTTTTTTTTTCGGTTTTTTTTTTTTTTGCATTTCTTTTTCTTGGGGGTGATCTTGATTCCTGCCTCCTGTACAATGTCATGAATCTCTGTCCATAGTTCATCAGACACTCTGTCTCTCAGATCTAGTCCCTTAAATCTAATTCTCACTTCTACTGTATAGTCATAAGGGATTTGATTTAGGTCATACCTGAAAGGTTTAGTGGCTTTCTCCACTTTCTTCAATTTCAATCTGAATTTGGCAATAATGAGTTCATGATTTGGCAATAATGAGTTCATGAACAGTCAGCTCCCGGTCTTGTTTTTACTGACTGCATAGAGCTTCTCCATCTTTGGCTGCAAAGAATATAATCAATCTGATTTCGGTGTTGACCATCTGGTGATGTCCATGTGTAGAATCTTCTCTTGTGCTATTTTAAGAGGGTGTTTGCTATAACCTGTGCCTTCTCTTAGCAGAACTCTATTAGCCTTTTCCCTGTTTTAACCTGTACTTCAGGGCCAACTTTGCCTGTTATTCCAGGTGTTTCTTGACTTCCTACTTTTGCATTCCAGTCCTCTATAATGAAAAGGACATCTTTTTTGGGGTGTTAGTTCTAGAAGGTCTTGTAGGTTTTCATAGAACTGTTCACCTTCAGCCTCTTCAGCATTACTGGTTGGGGCATAGACTTGGATTACCTTGATATTGAATGATTTGCCTTGGAAATGAACAGAGATCATTCTGTCGTTTTTGAGATTGCATCCAAGTACTGCATTTCAAAATCTTTTGTTGACTATGATGACTACTCCATTTCTTCTAAGGGATTCCTGCCCACAATAGTAGATATAATAGTCATCTTAGTTAAATTCACTCATTCCAGTCCATCTTAGTTCACTCATTCTTAGAATATCGGTATTCATTCTTGCCATCTCCTGTTTGACCACTTCCAATTTGTCACTTTTTGGCAAATAGATGGGGCAACAATAGAAACAGTGAGACACTTTATTTATTGGGCTCCAAAATCACTGCAGATGGTGACTGCAGCCATGAAAATAAAAGATGCTTGCTCCTTGGAAAAAAAGTTATGACCAACCAAGACAGTGTATTAAAAAGCAAAGGCATTACTTTGTCAACATGTTCTTTTAGTCAAAGCTGTGGATTTTCCAGCAGCTATGGATTTCCATGTATGGATATTAGACTTAGACTATAAAGAAAGCTGAGTGCCAAAGAATTTATGCTTTTGAACTGTAGTGTTGGAAAAGTCTCTTGAGAGTCCCTTGGACTGCAATGAGATCATGCTAGTCAGTCCTAAAGGAAATTAGTTCTGAATATTCACTGGAAAGACTGATGCTGAAGCTGAAACTTCAATACTTTGGCCATCTGATGTGAAGAGCTGATTCATCTGAAAAGACCCTGATGCTGGGAAAGATTGAGGGCCAGAGGAGAAGGAGATGACAGAGGGTGAGATGGTTGGATGGCATCACTGATTTAAGGGACAGGAGTTTGAGCAAGTTCTGATAATTGCTGAAGCCTGGTGCACTGCAGTCCATGGAGTCACAAGGAGTCAGACACGGTTGAGTGACCGAACTGTCTGAACTGATATTTTATATCTCTTAACACATGAGTGTTGCTGAATTTTAAAATATTTTCCTTTTAAATCTTACGAAAGATTTAATTGATAAACACCATTATTTAAAATTATTAAGGTATTAAGAATTTGAGTGTATATTAATGTTTAACAAGAAGTTTTATATCTTCATTTGTTTTCATAGTACTAGTTATCACTGTTTATTTCACCTTGAAAAACTTCTTATAACATGTCTTATATGGCAGGCCTGGTGATGATAAACTCTTGATTGTTGTTGTTGTTGTTTGTTTGTTTGTTTTGGAAAGTCTGTTGTCGGTGGTGTTCATTTGATAAATTGTGTCCGACTCTTTTTGAATTCATGGACTATAGCACATGTTCCTCTGTCCTCTACTTCTTATCAGAACTTGCTCAAACTCATGTCCATTGAGTTGGTAATGCTATTTAACCATCTGGTCCTATGCCACCTCCTTCCCCTTTGCCTTCAGTCTTTCCCAGCATCAAGGTCTTTTCCAGTGAGTCAGTTGTTTGCTTCAGGTGGCCAAAGTATTGGAGCTTCAGCTTCAGCAACAGTCCTTACAGTGAATATTCAGGGTTGGTTTCCTTTATAGTTGACTTGTTTTACATCCTTGCAGTTGAAGGGTCTCTTAAGTCTTCTCCAGGACTAAATTTCAAAAGCATCAGTTCTTCGGTGTGCAGTCTTCTTCCTTCTTCATGGATTACAGCCTTGTCTTGCTGCAGGGGCTTTCATAACTCAGTGAAGCTGTGAGCTATGACATACAGGATCACACAAGATGGACTGGTCATAGTGAAGATTTCTGACATAATGTGGTTCACTAGAGGAGAAAATGGCAAACTACTCCAATATTCTTGCATTGAGATCCCCATGAACAGTTTGAAAAGGCAAAAATATATGACATCAGAAGATGAGCCTCCTGGATTAGAAGTTATCCAATATGCTACAGGGGAAGAATTGAAGACAATTAAGAATGGCTTCAGAAAGAATGAAGCAGATGGGTCAAACAGGAAATGACTCACTGTGGATGTGTCTGGTGGTGAAAGTAGAGTTTGATCTGTCAAGAAAAATACTGCATAGGAACATGGAATGTTAGGTCCATGAATCAAGGCAAACTGGACATGGACAAGCAGGAGATGGCAAGAGTGAACACCTGCATCTTAAGAATTAGTGAACTAAATTGGACAGGAATGGGAATATTTAATTCAGATGACCATTATATATATCAATACTCATGCGGACAAGGATCCCTGAGAAGAATTGGAGTAACCCTCAGTCACAGGATGCAAAATTAATACACAGAAATCTTGTACATTGTTAATGAAAGATCAGAAAGAATAATTGAAGAAACAACTCTATTTGCCATTGCAACAGAGAAGGTAAAATACTGGGTTTCTTAACCTATTTAAGGAAACAAAAGACCTGTATGTAAAAAACTATAAGACAATAATAAAAGAAATTAAAGATGACACAAACAGAAAGATAAACCATATTCTTAGACTAGAAGAATCAATACTGTGAAAATGACTGTACCACACAAATAAATCTACAGATTCAGTGCAAATCTTATCAAAGTATCAATGGAATTTTTCAAAGAAGTAGAACAAAGATTTTTTTTTTTTTTTTACAATTTGTATAGAAATACAAAAGATCATACATACCAAAAGAAATTTTGAGGAAAAAAAAGCTCGAGCTGAAAGAATCAAGCTCTCTGACTTCAGACTATACTACAAAGCTAAAGTATTCAAGACCGTATGATACTGACACCAAAACAGAGATGTAAATCAATGAAAAATGATAGAAAATCAAGAGAAAAACTGTATGCACTTACGGTCACCTAATCTTTGAAAAAAGACAGTCGCTTCAAAAGTGATGCCGGAAAAACTGAACACTTACACGTAAAAGAATGAAATTAGAACTATACTTAACACCACACACATAAAAAACTCAAAATGAATTAAATATAAGGTCAGGCACTATAAAAGTCTTAGAGGAAAGCATAGGCAGAACAGTTCAGTTCAGTTCAGTCACTCAGTCTTGTCTGACTCTTTGTGACCTCGTGTACTGCATCACACCATGCTTCCCTGTCCATCACCAGCTCCTAGAGCTTGCTCAAACTCATGTCCATGGAATCAGTGATGACATCCAACCATCTCATGCTCTGTCACTCTCTTCTCCTTCTGCCTTTAATCTTTCCCAGCTTCAAGGTCTTTTCTAAGAGTCAGCTCTTCACATCAGATGGCCAAAGTATTGGAGCTTCAGCTTCAGCATCAATTGTTCTAATGAATAGTCAGGACTTATTTCCTTTAGTATTGACTGGTTTGATATCCTTGCAGTCCAAAGGATTCTCAAGAGTCTTTTCCAACATGAGCGGATCATAGTGGAGAGTTCTGGCAAAACGTGGTCCACTGGAGAAAGGAATGGCCAACCACTTCAGTATTCTTACCTTGAGAAACCTGTGAACAGTATGAAAAGGTAAAAAGATAGGCAGAACACTCTGACATAAACTACAGGAAGATCCTTTTCCACCTGTGTGCTAGATTAATGAAAATAAAAATAAACAAACAAAAAACAAATGGGATCTAAATAAGCTTATCTTTTGCATAGCAAATGAAACTATAAAGACAACCATCAGAGTGGGAGAAAATACTTGGAAATGAATCAACTGACAAAGAGTTAATCTCCAAAATATGCAAGCAGCCCTTGCAGTTCAATATCAGAAAAATAAATGACCTAATCAAAAAATGGGCCAAAAAACTAAACAGACATTTCTCCAAAGAAGACATACAGATGGCTTACAAACACATGGAAAGGTGCTCAACATCATTTATTATCAGATAAATGCAAATCAAAACCNAAAAAAAAAAAAAAAAAAAAAAAAAAAAAAAGAGCCAACCAAAAAATGAATGGAAGTCTTAAGCAGCCATTTCTCTAAAGAAGACTCAAAGTTGGCCAACAAACACTTGAAAAAATGTTCACCATCACTAATTATTAGAGAAATGAAAATTAAAACTAAATGAGGTGTCACTTCACATCAGTCAGAATAGCCATCAGGAACCCTACAAATGATAAATGCTGGAGAGGGTGTGGATAGAAGGGAATCTTCTTGAGCTGTTGGTGGGAGTGTAAATTGCTACAGCTGCTATGGAGAACAGTATGGAGAATAATTAAAAACTGAAAACTAGAAAGAACTACCATATGATTCATCAATTCCCCTGCTGGATATATACCTGTCTCTTATACACATCTTGTCTTATATGGCAGGCCTGGTGATGATAAACTCTTGATTGTTGTTGTTGTTGTTTGTTTGTTTGTTTTGGAAAGTCTGTTGTCGGTGGTGTTCATTTGATAAATTGTGTCCGACTCTTTTTGAATTCATGGACTATAGCACATGTTCCTCTGTCCNTCATCAATTCCCCTGCTGGATATATACTCTGAGAAAATCATAATTCAAAAAGACACACGTACCTCAATATTCATTGCAACACTATTTACAATAGCCTAGATATGGAAGCAACCTAAACGTCCATTGACAGATGAACAGATAAAGAAGATGTGGTACATATATACAATGGGATATTACTCAGTCTTAAAAAAGATTAAAATTGGTTCATTTGTAGTGACGTAGGTCGAGATACAGTCTATCACAAAGAGTGAAGTGAGTTGGAAAAAGAAAAGCAGTTATCATATATTAATGCATATATATATGATCTAGAAAGTCAGCACAAATAGTTTACACAGCAGGAATAGAGATGAAGATGTAGAGAATGGACACAGGGACAAGGAAAGAGAGCAGTGAAATGAATTTGGAGAGGAGGAATTGCATATATATATATATATATATATCATTTGTAAAAGAGTTAATTGAGAGCTGCTGTATATAGCACAGAGAGCTAAGCTCAATGCTCTGAGATGGCTAAGAGGGGTAGGATGTGGGCTGGTTGAGAGGTTCAAGAGGGAAGGGATATAGATATACTTATAAGTGATTCACTTCACTGTATAGCAAAAACTAGCACAGCATTATAAAGCAATTACACTACAATAAAAACAAATAAAACTGAAATCATATTGGACATTTCTTTTTGGCCACAGAACTATGAGATTAAAAATCAAGTATAGAAAAAAAAATTGTAAAAAGCAGAAACTTGTGAAAGTTAAATAATATGCTACTTAATAAACTGTAGATCACGGAGAAACATCAAATAGGAAATCAGAAAACAGCTAGAAACAAGTGAAAATGCAGCAAAAGCAGTTCTAAGAAGGAAATTTGTAGCAATACAATCTTACCTTAAGAAACAAAAAAATAATTCAAAGAAACAAACACAACCTAACATTATATGTAATGCAATTGGAGAAATACAAATATACATAAATCAATGTAAGTAGAAGGAAAGAAATCCTAAAGGTCTGAGCAGAAATAAATGAAATAGAGGAAAAATAAAAGAATTGCAAAGATCAGTGAAACTAAAAGCTGGTTCTTAGAAAAGATAAAGTCAATAAACCTTTATCCAGGCATATCAAGAAAAAAACTGAAATCAATAAAATTAGAAAGTACAAAGGAGAACTCACAAGTCACAGCACAGAAACACAAACGATCATCAGGGAATTCTACAAAAAACTATATACAAATAAAACTGGAACAAGCAGTTAATTTCTTAGAAAGGTCCAACCTTCTAAGACTGAACCAGGAAGAAACAGAAAATATGAAAAGACCAGTCACAAATAATGTAATGGGAAGTAATGAAGTAAAGTGATGAAAATAGAAACTTAGATTAAAGTAATGAAATGAAAACTGTGGTTTAAAATCTTCCAACAAACAAAAGTTCAGGACAAGATGACTTCGAAGGTGACTTAAATCAAATACTTAGAGAAGTCCTAATACTTAACCATCTCAAAAACTTCTAGAGATGCAGAGTTCAGTTCAGTGGCTCAGTAATGTCCGATTCTTTGCCACCCCATGAATCGCAGCATGCCAGACCTCCCTGTCCATCACCAGCTTCCGGAGTTCACTCAGACTCACGCCCATCGAGTCAATGATGTCATCCAGCCATCTCATCCTCAGTCGTCCCCTTCTCCTCCTGCCCCCAATCCCTCCCAGCATCAAAGTCTTCCAATGAATCAACTCTTCACAGGAGGTGGCCAAAGTACTGGAGTTTCAGTTTTAGCATCATTCTTTCCAAAGAAATCCCAGGGTTGACCTCCTNTGACGTACTCCTTTTCCTATTTGGAACCAGTCTGTTGTTCCATGTCCGGTTCTAACTGTTGCTTCCTGAGGAAGGAACTATTTCAAGCTGATTATACATGGCCACTGTTAGCATAATACCAAAAACAGACAAAAATATCACTAAAAAATAAAGTTATAGGCCAATCACACTGATGAAAACAGATGGAAAAATCTACAAAATACTAGACAACACATTAGAACTGCACATTAGAAGGACCATATACCATTATCAACTGAGGTTTATCCCAGGCAATCAAAGATTCTTCAATAAAGACAAATCAAACAGTGAGATATACCTTATTAACAAATTGAAGAATAAAAACCATATGATTGATTGCATCAGTAGATGCAGGAAAAAGAAATGAAAATTAAAGCTACAATGAAATATCACCTCATACTGGCCAAAAAGTCTATTATAAAATAATCTATAAACAATTAATGCTAGAGAGGGTGTGGAGAAAAGAGAATCCTCCTAAACTGTTAGTGGGAATGTAAATTGGTAGAGCAAGCATGGTAAATAGTATGGAGTTCCTACAAAGAACTGAAATGATAGCTATTAAATGACCCAGAACGCTCACTTTTAAATATATATCTGAAGAAAACCATGATTTGAAAGAATCCATGCACACGGATATTTATTGCAGCATTATTTACAATACCCAAGACATGGAAGCAATGCAGCTGTCCAACAACAGAGTTATAGATAAAGAAGATGTGGTACAATTTGGTTCAAGATGGTGGAGCACAAGGATGTATGATCATCTCCTTCTGAGAGAGCACTGGAATCACAATGAACAGTTGAATAACTATTGACAGGAGGATGGTGGAACCCACCAAAAAAGATACCCTACATCCAAAGACAAAAGATAAGCCACAGTGAAACAGTAGGAGGGGCAAAATGGAGATCAAGTCAAATCTCATATCTGTTGGGTGGTAAACTCACAAACTGGAAAACAATAATAACAAAGAAGTGTCCTAACTCCCATGAAAGTTCTGAGCCCCATGCCAGGCTTCCCAAACTGGGGATCCAACAAAGGGACTAGAATTCCCAGGAAGTCTGACTTTGAAAGCCAGCGGGATTTGATTACAGGACTTCCACAGGACTGGGGGAAACAGAGACTCCAGTCTTGGAGGGTACAAACAAAATTTTGTGTGCACCAGGACCAAGGGGAAAGAGCAGTGACCCTACAGAAGACTGAACTAGACTTATCTGCTAATGTTGAAAGGTCTCCTGTGGAGGAATTGGTTATCCAAGTTTCACTACAGGTACAGGGACACTGGCAGCAGCAGTCCAGCTGGTGCTCCTTGATGTGAGCTCTCTTGGAGGCCACCAGTATTAGACCTACCATATAACCTGTAGACTCCAGGGCTGAGTTGTCACAGGTCAATCAACCAGCAGGGAGGGAGTACAGCCTGATACAGAAGACAATTGGATCAAATTTTTACTGAGCATGTCCCTGGACACCAGAGCAAGACCCAGTTTTCCCCAACAGTTCCTCCCATCAGGAAGCTTGTACAAGCCTCTTAGCCTCATTCATCAGAGAGCAGACAGAAGAAACAAGTAGAGCCACAATTTTGCAGTGGGTGGAAACAAAATCTCATCACAGAAAGTTAACCAGGATGAAAAAGTTTTTGTCCCAGCTGAAGGGACAAGATAAAACTTGCCAAAACAAGCAAATAAGTGGGGATAGGCAAGCTTCCAGAAAAATAATTCAGAATAATTATAATGAAAATGATCTGGGATCTTGGAAAAAGAGTGGAGAATGGACAGCAAATCTTTACCAAAGACCTACTGCTGCTGCTGCTACTACTGCTAAGTCGTTTCAAGAACTAGAAAACAAACAAATGGATATGAACAATATGCTAGAAGGAATCAATAGCAGAATAACTGAGGCAGAAGAATGGATAAGTGACCTAGAAGACAGAATGATAGGAATTACTGCACAAAACAGAATATAGAAAAAAACAAATAATAACAATAATAAAAGAGGACAGCCTAAAAGACCTCTGTTTTTCAGTTGATCAGTCGTGTCGGACTATTGGCAACCCCACGGACTGCAGCACAACAGGTTTCCCTGTCCTTGACGATCTCCCAGAGTTTGCTCAAACTCATATCCACTGAGTCAGTGATGCCATCCAGCCATCTAATCTTCTGTTGCCCCCTTCTCTTCCTGTCTTCAATCTTTCCCTGCATCAGGTTCTTTTCCAATGAGTCAGCTCTTTGTATCAGGTGGCCAAAGTATTGAAGCTTCAGCTTCAGCATCAGTCCTTCCAATGAATATTTAGGGCTGATTTCCTTTGCGATTGACTAGTTTGATATTTGATATCCTTGCTGTCCAAGGGACTCTCAAGAGTCTTCTCTGGCACCACAGTTTGAAAGCATAAGTTCTTCAGTGCTCAGCCTTTTTTATTGTCCAACTCTCACATACATACATGACTACTGGAAAAACCATAGCTTTGACTACACAGACATGTGTAGGCAAAGTAATATCTCTGCTTTTTAATACACTGTCTAGATTTGTCATTGCTTTTCTTCCAATGAGCACATGTCTTTTAATTTCATGGCTGTACTCACTCTCCCATTATTTTGGAGCCCAAGAAAATAGACTTTCACTGTTTTTACTGTTTCTCCATCTATTTGCCATGGAGTGATGGGTCCAGATGCCATGATCTTTGCTTTTTGAATGTTAAGTTTTAAGCCAGCTTTTTCACTTTCCTCTGTCACTTGCATTGTGGACAAATTCTTAAAGTGATGGGAATACAAGAAGACCTTACCTGCCTCCTGAGAAATCTGACCGACTCCACTTTCTTTCTTTCACTTGCATCAAAAGCCTCTTTAATTCTTCTTTACTTTTTGCCATAAAAGTGGTGTCATCTGCATATCTGAGGTTATCTTTACTTCTCCCTGCAATCTTGATTCCAGACTGTGTTTCATTCAGCCTGGCATTTCACATGATATACACTGCATATAAGTTAAATAAGTAGGGTGACAGTATACAGCCTTGAAGAACTACTTTCTCAGTTTTGAAACAGTCCACTGTTCCACGTCCAATTCTAACTGTTGGTATATTATATTCCCATCACTTTAAGAATTTGTCCACAGTTTGTTGTGATTCACACAAAGGCTTTAGTGTAGTCAATGAAGCAGAAGTATATATTTTTTCTTGAATTCTCTAGCTTTTGCTATGACCCAGTGGATGTTGGCTATTTGATGTTTCCTTTGCCTTTTCTACATCCAGCTTGTACATCTGGAAGATCTCAGTTCACATACCGTGGAAGCCTAGCTTAGAGGATTTGGAGCATTATTTTGGTAGCATGTGAAATGAATGCAGTTGTGCAGTAGTTTGAGCATTCTTTGCCACTGCCCTTCTTTGGATTGGAATGAAAACTGACATTTTCCAGTCTGGTGGCCACTGCTGAGGTTTCCAAATTTGCTGGCATATTGAGTGCAGCAATTTGAAAGCATAATCTTTTAGGATATGAAATAGCTCAGCTGGAATTCCATCATCTCCACTAGCTTTGTTCATAGTGAAGCTTCCTAAGGTCATCTTGTGTTTGTACTCCAGGATGTCTGACTCTAGGTGAGTGATCACATCATTGTGGTTGTCTGGGCCATTAAGATATTTGTTTTTTTGTATAATTCTTTTTATTCTTGCCATCTCTTCTTAATATATTCTGCTTCTGTTAGGCCCATATGATTTCTGTCCTTTTTTGTGCCCATCTTTGCATGAAATTTTTCCTTGGTATCTCTAATTTTCTTGAAGAGATCTCTAATCTTTCCCATTCTATTGTTTTCCTCTATTTCTTTGCATTGTTCACTTCAAAAGGCTTTGTATTCTCTCCTTGTTATTCTTTGAAACTGCATACAGATGGCTAAACCTTTCCTTTCCTCCTTTGCCTTTCACTTCTCTTCTTTTCTCAGCTATTTGTAAGGTCTCCTCAGACAATCATCTCGGCTTTTTCCATTTCTTTTTCTCGGAATGGTTTTGATCACCGTCTCCTGTATAATGTTAAGAACTACTGTCCATATTTCTTCAAGCACTCTATCAGATGTAATCCCTTAAATCTATTTGTTACTTCCACTGTATAATTGTAAGGGATTTGATTTAGGTCATACCTTAATGGCCTAGTGGTTTTCCTACTTTATTCAATTTAAGTCTGAAGTTTGCAATAAGGGGTTCATGATCTGAGCCACTGTCAACTCCCTGTCTTGTTTTTGTTGGCTGTATAGAACTTTTCCATCTTCAGCTGCAAATAATATCAATCTGATTTCATTATTGACCATCTGGTGATGTCCACATGTAGAGTTGTCTGTTGTGTTTTTGGAAGAGGGTGTTCGCTATGACCAGTGTATTCTGGCAAAGCTCTGTCAGTCTTTATCCTGCCTAATTTTCTTCTCTAAGGACAAACTTGCCTGCTACTCCAGGTATCTCTTGACTTCCTACTTTTCATTCCAGTCCCCTATGATGGAAAGGACATCTTTTTTTGATATTAGTTCTAGAAGGTCTTGTAAGTCTTCATAGAACCATTCAACTTGAGCTTCTTCAATATTAATGGTTGAGGCATAAACTTAGATTACTCTGATATTGAATGGTTTGCCTTGGAAACGAACCAGAATCTTTCTGTCATTTTCGAGATTGTACCAAAATATTGCATTTCCCATTCTTTTTTTTTTTTTTTTTCGGCTATGAGGGTTACTCCATTTCTTCTAAGCAGTGCTTGCCCATATTCTTGCCCATGCTAGTAGATATAATGGTTATCGAGTGAAATTCACCCATTCCTGTCCTTTTTAGTTCACTGATTCCTAAATTCTTAATATTCACTCTTGCTATCTCCTATTTGACCACTTCAAATTTACCTTGATTCATGGACCAATTTACCTTGACTAAGAGCCCTCTGGGACAACATTAAATACACCAATATTTAGATTATAAGGACTCAAGAAGAAGAGAGAAAAAATATTTGAAGAGATGATAGCTGAAAACTTCCCTAACATGGGAAACAAAATAATCAACCAAGTCTAGGAAGTGCAGAGAGTCTCAGACAGGATAAAACAAACAAACAAACAAACAAAAAGAACAGACTAAGACACATAGAAATCAAACTGACAAATGTTAAAAAATAGGTAAATGAAAGCAACAAGTTCAAAATAAGGGATAGCATACAAGGGAACTCCCATAAGTATATCAGCTAGTTTCTTAACAGAAACGCTGCAAGCCAGAAGGGAATGGCATGATATATTTAACATTATGAAAGGGAAGAATCTGTAACCATGAATACTATCAAGGTTTTTGTTCGGATTTGATGGATAAATCAAAAGCTTTACAAACAAGAAAAAGTTATGAGAATTCAGCACCACTAAACCAGCTCTACAACAAATGCTAAAGAAACTACTCTAGGTAGGAGACACAAAAGCAGGAAATGATTTATGAAAGATAAACTCAAAACAACTAATAAAATGTAATGGGATTATAAGTTCAGTTCAGTTCAGTCATTCAGTCATGTCTGATTCTTTGTGATCCCATGGATTGCAGCACACCAGGCTTCCCTGTCCATCACCAACTACTGGAGCTTGCCCAAACTCAAGTCCATAGCAATGGTGATGCCATCCATGGCATTGCCAACTCAATGGCATCACTGATGTCAATAGGATCATACATACTGAAAATTACTTTAAAGTAAATGGATTAAATGCACCAACCAAAAGACATAGACTGCCTGGGAGGTTACAAAATTAAGACTTTTATATATGTTGTTTATAAGAGACCAACCTCTGACCTAGGAACACTTACAGAATGTAAATAAGGGGATGGGAGAAGTTCTAC
>SJYA01003214.1:219130-235103 GCA_006410615.1 Neotragus moschatus
GATCGGCCCTGGGGTTTCTTTGGAAGGAATGATGCTAAAACTGAAACTCCAGTACTTTGGTCACCTCATGCAAAGAGTTGACTCATTGGAAAAGACTCTGATGCTGGGAGGAATTGAAGGCAGGAGGAGAAGGGGACGACAGAGGACGAGATGGCTAAATGGCATCACTGACTTGATGGGTATGAGTCTGAGTGAACTCCGGGAGTTGGTAATGGACAGGGAGGCCTGGCGTGCTTCGATTCCTGGGGTCACAAAGAGTCAGACACCACTGAGTGACTGAACCGAACTGAACATGTCCTTTGAGTCGGTGATGCCATCCAACCATCTCATCCTCTGTTTTTCCCTTCTCCTCCCACCCTCAATCTTTCACAGCATCAGGGTCTTTTCAAATGAGTCAGTTTTTCACATCAAGTGGTGAAAGTATTGGAGTTTCAGCTATATAGTCAAAGCTATGGTTTATCCAGTAGTCACATGTAGGTGTGAGAGTTGGACCACAAAAAACGCTGAGTGCTGAAGAACTGATGCTTTTGAATTGTTGAAGACTCTTGACAGTCCCTCGGACTGCAAGAAGATCAAACTAGTCAATCCTAAAGGAAATCAGTCCTGAATTTTCATTGGAAGGACTGATGCTGAAGCTGAAGCTTCAATACTTTGGCCAACTGATGTGAAAAACTGACCCATTAGAAAAGACCTTGAAACAGGGAAAGATTGAAGGCAGGAGGAGAAGGGGACAACAGAGGATGAGATGGTTGGATGGCATCAACCAACTCAATGGACGTGCGTTTGAGCAAGCTTTGGGAGATGGTGAAGGACAGGGAAGCCTGGCATGCTGCAGTCCACAGGGTCACAAAGAATCAGACATGACTGAGCGACTGAAAAACAACTCTAGCTTGCAACTTAAGATCCTAAAACTTTGCATGTTAGATTTTATAATGAATTAGCATCTATGCATTCAGAATCTTTATTCAGTCCTATGGGATATTTGAATGGTGAATTGGCTCTTACATATTCTGAGAAAGCTTTCCAAAGTAAGTATTGTGGTACCCTTGCAGTGTCCCCTAGATACCATTTCATGTGTAACTATTATATCCCCAACTGTAATCAACATATTGACAAGTCTCTACCCAGTGTGGCAGCATCCAGACTTGGGAATAATGTGGACTAACAAGTGTAAAATGACTGTAGAAAAATTCTAATCTGAATAGAATTAAATGTTGAATAAAATTGTATAGTAGGAAAATTATGATGAAAAGGGCAAGAGCTGGATTCAAGATCTGCCTATTTTGGAGTTTTCTGGGTGTCATTGGGCTAAGTCTTCCCCTTTCAGGGCTTCAGATTATTCATTTTTAGCACAAAAGCCATATACTAGATGATCCTTAGGTTCTATTCTGGAACTATGATTCTCTGACTCTTCTATTTAGCCGAAGAAGTTATAAGTAAAATGCAAGAAAGGAAAAGTTACCAAAAATCTTAACACATGACAGTGTCATATTCCTAAATAAATGAACAAGTGTTGCATAAATCTTGTGTAACCTAAGACCAAGAAGTATTCCAGTCTCACAGGCTAGTCTGTTTTTGTCCCAATCCCTTTATTCTTTCTTCCATACAACTTTACCTAAAGTACAGTCTTTCCTATTGACTTTATAAAAGGACGGCCACAGACATATGTGACTGCTAAATACTAACGATAGTAGTTGCTATAAATTAATTGCTGACTGTAAGCTAGGTAATTGCAATAAACCTGTTGTTATTTACATTTGAAAAGAAGGAAACTAAAGTACATGGAGGTTAAAAAACTTAACCACAATTAGTATATGAAAGAGTCAGTATTCAAAATTAGACAGTTTAACACTAAATTCTATCATCTTCTTCAAGATGATAAATTACCAATGAAATGTTATTCATTTGGTTCCTTAATAGACTACATTCAGGCATTCTTGCGGCCTTGAGAGACAGGGTAGTGGGCCAGGGGAGAAAAGAAAACACTTTATTTCACTCTGTGGGCATAAAATACTAATTCTTATGTTTTCCTGCAATCATATAACAAAAGTAAATAAAGAACTTAAAGTTACCACAGAGTGTTAGATTCTGTATGGAACACTGAGGTTTTTCTGTAAAATTAGCCACTGCTTTCCTTTCCTGGGTTTTATTTTCCAATGTCACCCTCCTTGAGTGTAAAAGGAGACAGACAAACACTACAATTCAATGTAGATAGCATAAGCTTTCATGTTACTCTCATCAAGAAATGGTAAGCTTTAGAGCAGAGCTGGATTTACACAGGTATAAAATAATTTATTAGTAAATAGTGATGGTTTGAGAGGTGCAAAAAGATCCCTTGCCCCATTTATCTTTTAATTGTAACATTACTGTTTGAAATTCTATCATTCAATTCTTTTTTTAATATAAATTTATTTATTTTAATGGAGGCTAATTACTTTACAATATTGTATTGGTTTTGCTATACATCAACATGAATCTGCCATGGGTGTACACGTGTTCCCCATCCTGAACCCCCTTCCTACCTCCCTCTCCATACCATCCCTCTGGGCCATCCCAGTGCACCAGCCCTGAGCATCCTGTATCATGCATTGAACCTGGACTGGCAACTCATTTCATATATGATATTATACATGTTTCAATGCCATTCTCCCAAATCATTCCACCCTCACTCTCTCCCACAGAGTCCAAAAGACTGTTCTGTACATCTGTGTCTCTTTTGCTGTCTCACATATGGGGTTATCATTACCGCCTTTATAAATTCCATATATATGTGTTAGTATACTGTATTGGTGTTTTTCTTTCTGACTTATTTCACTCTGTTTTATAGGCTCCAGTTTCATCCACCTCACTAGAACTGGTTCAAATGTATTCTTTTTAATGGCTGAATAATACTCCATTGTGTATATGTACCATAGCTTTCTTATTTAAACAAAATTATTTTTCCTTTACTCCTTTACCCCTTAAGTACAAATACTGTTTTAAGCTATAGCCAGTAATTAATATTTCAATGTTAATTGTTTCATTGCATTATTGATTCTATTTCTAGAAAGAGAATGTAGCAGGAGGGCTGTGAAAGTCTTTCAGAGAAACCTTCATTAGGAATATACAACTTAAATATAACTTTGATGGATGAGTATTATTTTGGGGGGGCAGAGACAATGGGGTAGATATAGTGCAATGAGATTAAAAGCTTCACGAGGGCAGAATATGCTTGTCTATATATCACCTTATCATTACCTAAAACAATGTCTAACATATTAGAATCATGTTAAAATGTTACATTAATTAAATAATATTTATTATATTTAGAGAGAAAGTTGCATTCCGAGGCGCAGATGGGTTTTTTTTTTTTTTGTACTTAAATTATACAAAGTAAGCTAACCAAGAGAAGGGCCCCAAATCCTTGTGTGTACTTCAAAAAATATCTGCTATAGGTGGAGGAGAATAGGAAAGGCTAAATTAGTATAATAAAACATTTCCTCTGTGACAATCTACAGGGATGGGATGGGGTGGAAGTTGGGAAGGAGGTTCAAGAGGGAGGGGACACATGTATACCTTTCACTGATTCATGCTGATGTATTATAGAAACTAACACAATATTGTTATGTAGTTATCCTCCAATTAAAAGATAAAATAATTAAAATAAGACAAAAAAGTTCTTATGGATGCCCATCCATCTTTCCCCTGAAGCCATGACTCAACTCTTCCATACTTTTTCCTGCCATTGAGTGTATATGTCTTTGGGTAGATTCATATAGAACTTTCTTTTCTCATCATGGAGGCAGCCAGGTCAAGTAGAAAGATTATTAGAGTGAGAGGGTGATTTCTAGCTACATTTCAAAGTCAACTATGGTGTTATTTACCCTCAGGCAAGTTACTTTACCACTTTGTGCCTGTGCCTTACCAAATGAGATCATGAATATGAAGATTCAAATTATTTTAAAAGTTTTCTGTGAGTAGAATCCTCTATCACTGGGGCCAATGTGTTGGGCTATGAAGAAGCAGGTAATTTCTTATTGCTAATCTTTCTGGAAAGGTAATGCTCTGAAATCATCTCTGCTGGCTTAATTTCTAGAAAGAAACATGAAGTTCAGACAAAATCAATGGAGCAAAATAGTGGTGAGATTATTCTGTATCCAAGGCTTTGTTATCTAAAACCAGCACCTGTGTCTAGCAAGCACTGACAAACAGAGGTGGAAAGCATTCACGGTCCTGTAGTTGGAGAAAAGAGGATGTGGTCTTCAGTCTAGAAGGATTACCATTTACCTAAAAGATATTTGCAGAGGTAGTATTTCAAGAAGGGCTAAAAACTTTAAATGAAATAAATGGAGCTTGATACTCATAAAGCAATTTTAAGAGTCATAGTCCCTAGACAAGATAGTGTAACTATAGGCCTATGAAGGGAAACTGGGGAAATCCTCAAGAGGCCAGTGACCAAGCCATGGGTGCTTGCAGTGGGACTTCAAGAATAAGACTCTCTGCCCACTACTGGTGTCATCTTTGTTTCAGTGAAGTTTAAAGAAAATGTTTGTGAAGGGATCCATACTCATGGATTGAACCCATGTCTTTTATGTCTGCTGCGTTGACAGGCAGTATCTTTACCATTAGTGCCACCTGAAAAGCCCCAATTTTGTTAGATTTTTCTCAAAAATCCATTGTGGTAGATAAAAATCTTTTTTAAACTTAACTTTCCGTTATAGTATTAAGAGAACTGCAGACTTTTAAACATAGGAATCCTGATTGTTTTCTAAAAAATAAACACAAAGCAAAACTTTTACATTCTGTTTGTTTTATTTTATTATCATTTTCTTCTATGTGGTCAAAATGGGAGAAAAAATAGAAGGTAGATAAATAGAACAGATTACATTGCACAGTTATGAAAGCTAGGTCACAAACTTGTCTGTGAGTTTCCTTATCTAGGATGAAAAAGCTATATGATTAATTGACTCACTCTGTTTGGGCTGCTAAAACAAAATCCCATAGATTGGGTGGCTTATGCATTTATTTCTCACAGTTCTGGAGGCCAAGACTTCTATGATCAAGATATCATCAGTTTTGGTGTCTGGTGAAAGCCTACTTCCTGGCTCATAGATCGCCATCTTCTCACTCATAGAAGGGCCCAGGGAGTTCTTTGGGTCTCTTTTACAAGGGCATTAATCCTCTAATGACTTAATCACCTCCCAAAGGCCCTACCTTCAAATACCATCTCATTGTGGTTTGAATAGATGAATTTGGAAGTTACATAAACACTTAAACATTCAGTCTATAGCATTAATTAAATGATTCACAATATTGGTGAGGATACCATATATATATATATTTTTTCTGATAACACACAGTGTTTTAGGGCAGTGGTTTTCAGTGTGTGGTCCATGGATCACATAGGAGCTTATTAGAGATATATATTTTGGAACTCTACACCAGATGCTAAAGCTGAAACTCCAGTACTTTGGCCACCTCCTGCAAAGAGTTGACTCATTGGAGAAGACTCTGATGCTGGGAGGGATTGGGGGCATGAGGAGAAGGGGAAGACAGACGATGAGATGGCTGGATGGCATCATTGACCCGATGGATGTAAGTCTGAGTGAATTCTGGGAGTTGGTGAAGGACAGGGATGCCTGGCGTGCTGCAACTCATGAGGTCGCAAAGAGTTGGACACGACTGAGCGACTGAACTGAACTGACACCAGATCTACTGAAACAGAAACTTTGTGGATGGTACAGCTCTCCAGATGATTCTGAGGCATGGCCAAGTTTGAGAAGAACTGTATTAAGGTAGGAATCATAAACTCTGTCTGGTTGATTTGTGCCTACATAGAGGTAGTTACTTTGAGCTAGGCCTTAAAGAATGAGTCAGAATTTTATATACCATATTTCTTCCTCTAGGTAAAAATAATTTGATACATTTTTAAAACTAACAAATTTGCTATTATGATGTTATAAGAAATAGCATTAGCTTTGTAGTTTCATATAGTTTACCTTTGTGCAGAATGATTTGGCATTACATATTAAAAACCTAGAAATTCCACTTTTAAGACTTTATTCAAAGGAAATAGTTACTCAAATGTACAAAGATGAGATACAGGTATGTTTGCCAGGCATTGTTTCTAACAGTGAAGAAATGGTAATCTGCCTCAATGCTACTAAATAAATTATAACACATAAATCTGATGCAATTCTAAGTACTCATTTGTGCAGAGAGAGCAAATTAGTCAAGATGGTGTGTTCAGGCTCTCTTGCCCTATGTTTTGTAAATAATGACTATGTAACAGCTGAGATCATTTATAGCATTGTACATATATGTCATGAGGTTTATGTAACAGGTGAGATCACTTATACCACTGTGTATGCACATCACCAGGTACTCCTTTGGTCACAGGT
Organism: Neotragus moschatus; assembly: GCA_006410615.1. Lineage (NCBI taxonomy): Eukaryota > Metazoa > Chordata > Mammalia > Artiodactyla > Bovidae > Neotragus > Neotragus moschatus. The sequence continues at coordinate 225,511 of SJYA01003214.1, forward strand.
TACTTTGTGCAGTAGGTATATATGAACTCCACCTAGAAAGTAGTGGCATTATTGGTGCATCATAGCTGTGTCTGTTGGGTCACCCACGACAGGAGAGAATAATGCTATAGCTTTGGCATCAGCCAGGAGAGAATAATGTTATGGCCACTGAGCAGCCAGGAGAGAGGTTGTGTTGTGTTAGGTTATGCTATAGCTACTGCTATGGCTGCTGCCTCAGCCAGGAGAAAATAAACATATCTGTAGTTCCTCTGGCTCCTCGTGTCTCCTTCCAGCCTCTTAGCTTGCGCCTTACCCACCCTGGGTTCAATGAAGAGTATGTATGGACAGTGTGAACAGCGAGACAGTTGGCATCAGGAACAGGATCAGCTATAAAATTGACGAAGTCAGCGTGATGAAGAGCAATACACCATTAAATTGCTATTTAGATGTCTATTTATTGACAAGACACTACATTTTAAAATTTTTTATTGGAGTATAGTTGCTTCACAATGTTGTGTTAGTTTCTGCTGTATGGCAAAGTGAGTCAGTTGTATATATACATATATCTCTTCTGTTTTAGATTTATTTCCCATTTAGGTCACCACAGAGCATTGAGTAGTTCCCTGTCCTATCCAGTAGGTTATTATTATTTATCTATTTTATACATAGTAGTATATATATGTTAATCACAATCTCTCAATTAATCCCACTCCCCCTTATCACTCCCCTTTGGTATCCATAAGTTTGTTCTCTACATCTGTGATTCTATTTCTGCTTTGCAAATAAGTTCATCTGTGCCATTTTTTCTAGATTCCACAAATGTGTTGATATAAAATATTTTTCTCTTTTCTGTTTTTCTCTTACTTCACTCTGCATGGCAGTCTCTAAGTCTATTTATGTCTCTGCAAATGGATATTTCATTCCTTTTAGTACCTGAATATTTCATTATATATATGTAACACATCTTCTTTATCCATTCCTCTGTCAAAGGACAGTTAGGTTGCTTCCATGTCCTAGCTATTGTAAATATTGTTGCAATGAACATTGGGATACATGTATCTTTGTGAACTATGGTTTTCTTCAAGTACATGTTCAGGAATTAGATTGCTGGGTCACATGGTAGTTCTGTTTTTAGTTTCTTTGAGGAACCTCCATACTGTTCTCCATTAGTGGCTATACCAATTTACATTCCCACCAACAGTGTAAGAGAGTTCCTTTTTTCCACACTCTCTCCAGCATTTATTGTTTGTAGATTTTTAAAAATGATGACCATTGTGATCAATGTGAGATGATACCTCGTTGCAGTTTTGACTTGCATTTCTCTAATAATTAGTGCTATTGGGCATCTTTTCATGTGCTTTTTTTGCCATCTTTGTGACAGGGCACTACAATCATAGCAAATATGATTGAATACAAACTATGATTATAAAACAGTATATGTATATGAGTTAAAGTGGTAAAAATATCTTTATATACATCAACTTACAGATTTACAGCCACAGAATAAAATGTAAATGGTTATATACTAAAATGTTTGTGTTGGAATTATTTGTGGTGGATAGGTATATATTTTGATTTGTTTTTACTTACATCTATTTTCCAAAATAAGGGATTCTTTGGTGGCTTAGTGATAAAGAATCTAGCTGCCAGTGTAGGAGCTACAAGAGATGTGGGTTCAACCTGGAGTCAGGAAGACCTGTTGGAGGAGGAAATGGCAACCCACTCGAGCATTCTTGCCTGGAAAATCCCATGGACAGAAGAGCCTGTGGTGGGCTTGCAAAGAGTTGGACATGACTAAGTGTGTGTGCTCACACACAAACACACATTTTAGAATGTAAAACTCTCTTCTTTGTGTAGGCTTCCCTGATAGCTCAGTTGGTAAAGAATCAGTCTACAGAAAAGGAGACCCCAGTCCAATTTCTGGGTTGGAAAGATCCTCTGGAGAAAGGATAGGCTACCCACTCCAGTATTCTTGGACTTCCCTTGTGGTTCAGCTAGTAAAGAATCTGCCTTCAATGCAGGAGATCTGGGTTTGATTCCTGGGTTGGAAGATATGCTGGAGAAGAGAAAGTTTACCCATTCCAGTATTTTGGCCTGGAGAATTCCATGTACTGTAAAGTCCATGGGAGTCAAAAAGAGTCGGACATGACTGAGTGACTTTCACCCACTTTACATTCCTTGTGAAAAGAAATAGTACACATTTCAAAAGAAAGACTTTTAAGCAGACTTTATACACAGTTATTATTTGAGACTTGGAAATATTCATTCTGTTTAAAAAAAAATAAAACTGTATTTGCCCTGGAATATTCCTTTTGCTGTAACAGTATACTGTCAAGTTTAGTGTTCTAAACTCTGGCATTTGTTTGTTTCTGAAAGTTTGAAGTAGTAGAAATTTTACAAAAATATTATTTTCTTCTTAGAAGTTCCTGGAAAATTAAAAATTGTTCTGTAGATGGAGACAAGAGACCTTGGTCTAGCATTTGCTTTTAATTTTCTGTTCAAATTTGAAAATTTTAATTTCCCTGTTTTTGGTCTTAGTTTTCTCATCTATAAGAAGTTCTGAGATCAGAAGATCTCAGTGGCTTTTAACAGTTCTAATATTCTAGGAATCTGCAATTAACTTAGACCAAACTATTTTCAGAGAATTATATGAGAAGTATGATGTCTAAAAAAATGAAATAAATTCAAACTCTCTAAAATGCCATTAAAAGGTGCTTCTGATGTTATCAGGATGTTATTGATGCTTTTATTCTTTATTATGATTTCTCCATTAATGAAATTTTATTTTATTATTTTTTTAGTGTTGTTTGATTTTTATTTTATTTTATATTTATTTTTTATTTTACTTTACAATACTGTATTTGTTTTGCCATACATTGACATGAATCCACCACGGGTGTACACGAGTTCCCAATCCTGAACCCCTCTCCCACCTTTCTCCCCATATCATCTCTCTCGGTTTTAAAATAAATTATGTATTAAAATAGCAAAAGATATTTGAATGTTGGCATACTTATGACACCTGGTGGTCAAGTCAAACATCACAGCTAAATTCAAATTCTCCAGATACTTATTTCTATCTTCTGGGTAAGACATATTGCCCCTGACTCATCCATTCATCCTGTGTTATTCAGTCATTCACTCAATAAACACTTAGTGGATCTCTAATATGTACAAGACAATTACTAGACACTTTATTATGGAAGAAAGGAATAAATAAGAGAACGCATTTTTTATATGTCTGTGGTAGATTGCAGGCTATTCAAAGGGACATAATTAACTGCATGGAAAGGCAAATAATTGCAGCATGCTAGTGACTGGCTGCCATCTATGGGGTGGCACAGAGTCGGACACAAGTGAAGCGACTTAGCAACAGCAGCAGCAGTGTGTGAAGTGAACTAAATAAAATCAAAATTAGGGATACTTTGAGGCTGTAGAAGTGATCTGTGGTTTGGAGAGGTCAGGAAAAGCTTTCTTGGAGGAAGTGCGCCTTACCTTTCTTGGGGCCTCAGTTTTCCTTTTTGTAAAATACTGGTAATACTTTATTGTTGCACAGGATTGCTGTGAAAGATCTATTGAGAGTGTATATAAAGTATAGCACCTTGTCCAAAGTAGGCATTCAGTGATTGTTAACAATTATTATAACAAAACCAATATTGATCAGGGAAGAGTTCATGTATATTAACTGTTCCTTAAGTTTTATTTAAAGAATGATTTTGTTCTACCTTATATGGCTTTTTATTAGTTGAACACAACTGAGGGTGCATGTACACACACACACACACACACACACACACCACACAGAGAACATAAGATCAATTATTTTAGTTAGTTCAGTGAATAAACAAACCACACAAAAAAGATAGTATTGGCCTTTAGCTATATTTTGTTAAACTAACTGGTCAATTAGGCAAAACAATCAACTCAGTGGTAGGGGGCGGGAAACAACAGCACATTTAAAGTAGCTGTTTACTGGAATGAACTGATTGGTTGCAATCAACAGTCAGTTAGTAAATACAGTTTATCAAAGAGCCCCATGTAGTCAACACAAATGAACCAAATAGGTTGTTTGGCACTGTATGAACTGTGCATGGGCAGAGTGATTTTTACTTTTTTTTTTTTTTTGGTTGTGTTTAGGCACTGTCCTTGACCCTATATTACCTTCAATAGTTAATGTTAAGTCTGTCTTATTTCTTTTTAATTTTATAAATGTGAAGCAAACTAACTACTTTTACAAGTGATGAAAATCACAACAGAGTATTAAGAACTCATTTATCCTTTTGTTCTGCAATCAAATGCATATTTCCTAAAAAATCAAACACAGGTGTTCCTAAGCTGTCATTTTCATGGATAAAGTAAGGTGTATTGTAGTCCCTTTTGATTAAAAAGAAAATGTTCTGGTCCAAAGCCGAGTATAAGAACTATTTCATATTTGGGATGGATATTTAACCTGGATAAGGGAAGATTTGAGAAATGACAGAATTGCTATCTTTAGATTTTCAAGAGTTTCATGCATAACAGGAAGTAGAATTTATTTAGTTTTGGTAGCAAAACTGGTTTGCCTACCACAAGGATGTGAATTTTTCGCTTATTAGAGGGAAGGATTTCTGACAAATATGATTGCTAGAAATGTAACTGTCCACATTAATAACTTTTTCACTGAACTTGCCCTAAGAGCTGAAGTAGAGGCAACCCCTTTTGCTACATCTACCACCAGATATCCTTTAGTCCTTCACACACTCTGGTAGTTGCTTACAATGATTGCAAGGATAGTCTCAATAAACATGAATGTCTGAATTTACTGTAATTTTACTAATAAACACAGATCTCTAAAGTTACTGAAGCTTCAAGAAAGTGCAAAGTTATATAAACAGAGCTAATTGTGCTCTTAGACAAATTCTGAAACAGACAATGGTTATCTGAGTTGCACTATTTTTTCCAAACCCTTATCTTCCCAAGGCCTAGTGACCAGCCAGTTCTTTCCCAGGCCTTTATCCCGTTTCATTCCTAAATGTTCATAGACTCATTTCAGCAGTCATCTAATCCCTGGTAAGGTTGCCATTCAAAATAGGCTGATGATAGGGAAACCTAGACCTCAAATTTTGACAGTACAGATAGAATTGTAAAACCAAAAGTAAAACAAGAATCTTAAAATATATGTTTAGGGACTATTTGTCAGTGAAGACTTGCTTGTTCATTATCTCTGCAAGCTTGATTACTTCTTCTTTTGACTACTGAGGAAAAAATCTGACTGAGGCTATTGCCAATATAGTGATTTCTTTGATACCCCAAAATATCTTTGACAGTACTGTTATCCAGTTGTAGATTTCCAAGCTATTTTCAGTTTACATATAAAAGATCTTTTGAATTTATGAAAGTTCACACTTGGATACCTCTTTTCTAGAAAAGTTTCTTTGTATACCCAAACATGGATTGATATGCCTTTTACTACATTTATAGACTCTTTTCTGCAGAAATACTCATTCTGATGCTTTCCCTAAGGAAGGAACACAAATCCTCAAGAGGGAAGCAACAGCACAAACAGTTCAAGAGCAAAGTACACTGATCTTCAAATGTCATTTCAGTATTCCCTCTATGCAACTACTTACATCCTAAGATTTATCTCTAGTCTATGGGCCAACAGTATAGCTTTGTGGGTTCTGTGTCACTTCATCAGCAAGAATAATAAAGCCATTATTTCCATGATCAACTTCTCTGTGGCTAATTGTGCTCACGTGCTGTCCTTACCCCTCTGGATTTATTATTAAATTAGCCACCATTGGCCTTTCCAGAGGACGCTTTGCTTTCTGTACTTTTACCTAAAGTATCTAAATATCTATGCCAGCATTTGTTTCTTGACACTCAACAGCCTTCAGAGATACTTCTTTCTCCTCAAGCCCTTCAGGACCAGAGGCTTGAATAGGTACAATCTTGGCATCAGTGCTGCCATCTCAGTGATGGTGGGGACTGCCTGTTTGCCACTTCCAATTCTGAGAAATGTTGGATTAGACAACAACACTGAACCCTCTGAGCCCTGACTTGTTGATTTAGGGCTTCAATACATTAGCATAGCATCTACCATTGGCATGATAACTGTAGTTGAACTTGGAGAGTTTGTATTCTCTGTTGTAATTATTACTTATTGTACAGGGAGAACAGGAAAACTTTTATAAGAATTCCAAGTTCCCCCTCAAACTACCAAAGAGAAAAAAGGCTTTGTGGATGATCCTGATGTATGTGGTAGTATTCTTTGTGTGTTTCACTACCTCAACTTCCCATTCTTTATGGTGGTGAAGCAATAAAGTCTTTTAAAACTGCTTCTTTATTAAGACCACTCTATTTTTCCATATAATTTCCTTGTCTCTCACAAATCTAAATTGCTGTTTTGAGCCAGTTGTGTAGTATTTTAAGATCTCAGAATTTTCTGATGGATTTTCAGAACGTGGTAGTTTGGTTCTTCAGTCATGTGTGAAATGCAAAAATGGTGCTTTGGAAATTCAGCATAGGAAAGAGGGTTTTAAAACTATCTCTCTTGAATTTTGGGATGCTTCCAAAGTAATGTAAGAAAAGAATTACTTTTAGAATTAAAAGAATAATCTATATGCTCTATCAATTTATCTATGTCACCTTGAAGATCTTTCTTTAAAAAATTGTTATACTTATGTGCCTCAGTGAAACGTGGCTCTCTTCCATTCATCCTCAAAATGATCATTCTGAAAAAAAAAAATTGATGCCTATATTTTCTGTCAAAATGAAAGCATTGTTCTATGGAGCATATATATGAGAAAATAGCTTTCCTTACAGAAAAGGATAAATAACAAAATCAATTGTACACCTGTTCCTCAATAATGCGTACAAAATTTTCACCTTTTCTTGTAAGAAGCAAAATGCAAATTGAAAACAGATGGACACAGATGAATTGTCTACACATTTAAAAATGCACAGGAGAGCAACATAATCCTAGCTTTAGCCAAATATATATATACACACACACACAGAGGTGGAGTGGCCAAGGTGACAGAGTAGGAAGACCCTGATCTCACCTTCTTCCACAAGCACACCACAATTACAAATACTTACAGGTCAATTATTGATAAGAACAACCTGAACACTAACAGAAAAGATAGTTTACAACTAAAGATGTAAAGAAGTAGCCACAAGATGGAAAGGAGGAGTGGACACACAGTATATTCAAGAGTCATATCCTTGGGTAAGTGACCCCCAAACAGGAGAATAATTGCAATTTCAGAGACTATCCACAAGGAATAAGGGTCCAGGTGCCACACTGAGGTCCCCAAACCAGAGACCCTGCACTAGAAAGATAAACCTCTATAATATTTGGCTTTCAAGGCTAGTGAGGCTTACTTTCAGGAAAACTTAAGTGCTGTGGGAAATAGAGACTCCCCTCTTAAACAGCACACACAAAATCTCATATGCTCTGAGATCCAGGACACAAGTAATAATTTGAAAAGAACTCGGATTATATTCACTTGCTGATCTTGGAAAGTCTCCCAGAGAAGGCAACTGGGACTCACTCTAGCACTATAAACAGTGGCGGCAGCCATTTTTGGACCTATTGTCCTGTTGTGGGTGAGGCTAGATTTTGTGTGTTGTGGTGAACAGGACCAGTTCCAAGGGATCTCAGGGCTGTCCTGATATAGGACCACCATCAGCAATATTGGAAACACAATTTTGAGATCCTTTCTGTAGCAGGCTGGTTGATGTAGAATATCCTCTTACCTCCCATGAAACTGACCTTACTAACTTCAACACCCAAAACCCAGCCTCACCCTCAACAGGACAACAGGTCTGTGACATCAAGACCTCAGAGCTAGAGTACTCAGTATCAAGCTCAACCTACCAGTGGGCCAGAACTAGCCCTGGGGTCCAGCCTTACTCCTCAGTGGTGGGAATTAGGCCTAGGATGATTGGGTCCTAGACCTTCTCACTTGTGTGTGGACTTCAATTCTGGGACCTTTGCACACTGCACCCAGAGACCCCAGGACCCAGTGGGCCAGAACTATGCCCAGAACTCTTTTGTTCCTAGCTCTATCTACTACTGGGTGGATACCAACTCTAAGAATCCATCCCACAGCCAAAAACCCCAGGTCTTAGCTCTGCACATAATGTTCTGGTAGTGTTTTTGGGGATCAAAACTTACTCACTAGTGGGAAGGCAGGACATTAGGATACCCAGAGCACCAGACTCACCCATGAGGAGGTTGACACCAGCCCCAGGACAGCTTCAGCGTCTCAGCCACCCACCTTCAGCCATGGCCCAGCCCAACAGCAGGTGGATACTAGTTCTGGAATCCCAACCTTGTAGTCAACTACCTTATGACATGGCACCATATACCAGTGGAGTGGCATCAGTTTGGAGACTCTCCTGGTCATACAGCTAGCCATGGAAGGACCCTGCCCCATATACCAGAAGCCAGCAATCTCCACACAAGGCAGGGCCTGGCAGCCAAGAGACAACCATGCTTACAAGTTTCTACAGTTGTAAGCTTATCATAGCAGAAAGACCCACATAACCCACACAAGGGCCACTCCAAAAGCATATAGTTCTGGTGACAAGAAGGAAGTATGCTGCTAAGCCCCATAGCATGCATCCTACATAAAGCCATTTCTCTAAGATAGGAAAATGTAAACAGGTTACCAAGTACATAGAAATGAAAGCAAATTAGACAAAATAAAATGACATAGGAATATGTTTCAAATGAAAGAACAAGGGGAAAAAAATCCCAGAAGAAGAACTAATTGAATTGGAGATAAGCAATCTACCCAATAAAGCATTCCTAGCAATAATCTTAAAGACACTCAAAGAACTCAGGACAAAAAAAACAGTTGGACACAGTTAGAACAGTAAGAAAAGAGTTAGATGATATAAAGAGGAATCAAACAGAGATAAATGATGTAGTAATAATTAAAAAACACACTTAGATGAGTCAACAGTAGATTAGATAATATTATATTTAGGGATATATCAGTAAACTGGAAGATATAATAGAGGAAATTATTTTAGCCTAACAGAAAAAAGAAAATAATAAAAATATGAGAATAGTATAAGAGACCTCTGAGATGGCATAGGGATGAGATATGGTTATATAAATATAAATATATAAATATATATATATATATATAACTCATGTAATATATATAATTCAAACTGTGTTGTGTATGATTTAGTCTGTGATTTACCCCAGTATGAACATGTGAAAATTCACTAAATGTGGAGAATGGAGGGCTGTATTTCAGGCCTATAGTTTCCATTATGTAGTTTTCATGTGTCTAATTCAATATACTGCCTTTTGATCTTTACCTGGTTTCCTTCTTCACCTTTAAAATGAAATATTTCCTTTAAACTGAACCTCAGTTGAGTTCAGTTGCTAAGTGGTGTCCAANAGGGAAGACAGCAAAAGTAAAATAAAGGAACACAAAAGAATATGTCTATCAAGAATTACTTTAAATATAAATCGACTTTACTTTCCAATTAAAAATGAAGAGTGGCTGAATGCATATAAAAATAAAGCCCATATATTGGGGTGAACAATGAGTTCCTTTGGAGCCTCAAAAAAACTTTTTGGGCAACTCAATATATGCTACTTATAAGAG
>SJYA01003214.1:235257-247507 GCA_006410615.1 Neotragus moschatus
CGAGGTTTTCAAGACACACATGAACTGAACATGAGACAATGGAAAAACATATGTCATGGAGTGGAAATGGAAAGAAAGCAGAGGTAGCAATACTTCTATCAAACAAAATAGACCTTAAAACAAACACTATAACAAGACAAAGAAGGACATTACATAAAGATAAAGGGATATATACAAGAAGAATATATAACACTTGTAAATACATATGTGCCCAGCATAAGTACATAAATGCCTAAAGCAAATATTAACAGACATAAAGTAAGAAATTGACAATAACATAATAAACATAATAAACTTTAACATCCCACGTACACCAATAGACAGATCATCCAGATCAAAAATCAATAAACACTGGCCTTAAAATTACACAGTAGAACAGCAAGATAATAGAAATTCTTTTCAAGTGCACATGAAACAATCTCCAGGACAGATCACATGCTAGATGACAAAGTCTTGGTAAATTTAAGAAAACTGAAATCATATCAACCATAGTTTATAACCACCATGCTATGAGACAAGACTAGAAATCAATTACATGGAAATAAACTGCAAAAATCACAAACATGTGAAGGCTTAAACAATGTGCAACTAAACAATCAATCGGGGGGGCGGTCCTAAGATGGTGGATGAATAGGGCCGGAAGACTTCTTTCTCCCCCACAAATTCATCAAAAGAACATTTGAACGATAAGTAAATTCCACAAAACAACTTCTGAATGCCGGCAGATGACATCCGGCACCCAGAAAAGCAGACCAGGGTCTTCAAAAAGAGGTAGGAAAAAATATAAAAGACAAAAAAAGAGACAAAAGAGGTAGGGACAGAGCTCTGTCCTGGGAAGGGAGTCTTAAAAAGATAGAAGTTTCCAAACACCAGGGAACACTCTCACTGCCAAGTCTGTGGCAAGCCTTGGAACCACAGAGGGCAACATAACAGGGAGGAAAAATAAATAAATAATTAAAACCCACAGATTACATGCCCAGTGGTAACTCACCCAGCAGAGAAGCAGCACAGATGCCTGCACCTGCCATTAGCAAGCAGAGGCTGGGCAGGGAGGCACAGGTTACACTGCTTAGAGTAAGTACCAGGCCTGAATGCCACGAGGGCAATCTGAGGGAACTAATTTGGGCTAGCAAACCAGACTATGGGATTGCTACCACAGAAAAAGCCCTAACCTAAGACACTGCCAGGCCCGCATGCAGAACAAAGGACTGAACAGAGGTAGCCTGCTGCAGATCATCCCCCTCTGGTGACAGGCAGCCAGAGCCGAAAGGGGGCAGTTGTGGCCCCAGAAAGGCATTATCTCCCAAACTGTAAGCAGGCTTCTTTGCTAACTAAGATTTCTTGGGGTTCTGGACTGTCAACATCCACCTGAGAAGGTGTACCGGTTGTACACCCAGAAAACCGAGTGGCAAGGATGGGGAGGCAATAAGTTGCAGTGACCGCACTCACCAAACACCTGATCACCTGAGCTGCTCGGACCTGGGAAGGGCACAAAAGGCAGGCCCAACCAAGTCTGCACCTCTGAGGACTACCTGGGTGCCTAAACCTGAGCAGCTCAGACCTGGGAGGTGCATGCAGCCCAGGGTCGGCCTCAGCTGGCTCCCAGTGGAGCAACCTAGAGCCTGAGCAGTTTGGGCAGGGAGGGCACATGCATTGTGAGCTGGGACATGCCCAGTGTGGCTGAGACACTGTGAGCACACACCAGTGTTATTTGTTTGCAGCGTCCCTCTCTCCCCACAGCACAACTGAACAAGTGAGCATAAAAAGTGTGCACCACCACTCCCTTGTGTCAGGGCGGAAAGTAGACACTGAAGAGACCAGCAAACAGAGGAAGTTAAAACAGAGGGAACCACCTTGGAAGTGACAGATGCAATAGATTAAAATCCTGTAGTTAGTACTGACTAGATAGGAAGGGGCCTATAGATCTTGACAAATATAACCCGGATCAAGGAACTATCCAAAAATGAACTGACCCTCACACTTCCCACAACAGAGAAAGTACTAGATATATTTTTACTATCATTCTTATTTTAATTTTTAATTCCTCTATTACTCCTTTAATTTTCATTTTTATAACCTACTATTACTTTGCAAAAAAAAAATAGAGAGACCCTGTTTTTAAAGCAAACTTCATATATATATTTTAATAATTTTTGTGACTTTTTTTCTTTAATATTGTATTTTTGAAAATCCAAACTCTACTCTAGATTTTTTATTTTTGTTTTTTTTGGTATTTGTTATCAATGTTGTACCTTTAAGAACCCGATCTTCAGTACTCATTTTTACTTGGGAGCCAGATTACCGGCTTGACTGCTCTCTCCCCCTTTGGAGAGCAGGTCTCCACCAGGTCACCTCTATATCCTCCCTCTCCCTTCTCTTCTCTACCCGACTCTGTGAATCTTTTTGTGAGTTCCAGACGGTGGAGAACACTTAAGGAACTGATTATGGGCTGGATCTTTCTGTCTCCTTCTGATTCCCCCCTTTATCCTCCTGGCCACCTCTGTCTTCTTCCTCCCTCTTCTCTTCTCTGTATAACTCCATGAACATCTCTGAGCAGTCCAGACTGTGGAGTACACATAAGGAAGTGATTACTGCCTAGCTTGCTCTCTCCTCTTTTGATTCCACCTCATCTCATCCAGGTCACCTCTAACTCCCTCCTCCCTCTTCTCTTCTCCATGTAACTCTGGGAACCTCTCTGGGTGTCCCTCACTGTGGAGAAACTTTTCATCTTTAACCCTGATGTTTTATCAACGGTGCTGTGTATATGGAGAAGTCTTGAGGCTACTATAAAAACAAGACTGAAAACCAGAAGCACGAGGCTTAAGTCGAAATCCTGAGAACACCAGAGAACTCCTGACTCCAGGGAACATTAATCAATAGGAGCTCATCAAATGCCTCCATACCTATACTGAAACCAAGTACCACCCAAGGGCCAACAAGTTCCAAGGCAAGACATACCACGCAAATTCTCCAGCAACACAGGAACACGGCCCTGAGCTTCAATATACAGGCTGCTCAAAGTTGCTCCAAACTCACTGTCATCTCATAACTCATTACTGGACACCTCATTGCATTCCACAGAGAAGAAATCCAGCTCAACCCAACAGACACTGACAAAAGCTTCCCTAAACAGGAAACCTTGACAAGCCACCTGTACAAACTGACTCACAGCAAGGAAATTTCACAATAAAGGGAACTCCACAAAGTGCCAGAATACAGAAAATCCAAACACAGCAATATAACCAAGATAAAGAGACAGAGGAATACCCAGCAGGTAAAAGAACAAGATAAATGTCCACCAAACCAAACAAAAGAGGAAGAGATAGGGAATCTACTTGATAAAGAATTCCAAATAATGTTAGTGAAAATGATCCAAAGTCTTGAAATCAAAATGGAATCACAGATAAATAGCCTGGAGACAAGGATTGAGAAGATGCAAGAAGGGTGTAACAAGGACCTTGAAGAAATAAAAAAGTCAATATATAATGAGTAATGCAATAAATGAGATCAGAAACACTCCAGAGGCAACAAATAGTAGAATAACTGAGGCGGAAGATAGGATTAGTGAATTAGAAGATAGAATGGTAGAAATAAATGAATCAGAGAGGAAAAAAGAAAAATGAATTAAAAGAAATGAGGACAAGCTCAGAGACTGCTGAGACAATGTTAAACAACCCAACATTCAACTCATAGGAGTCCCAGAAGAAGAAGACACACACACAAAAAAACACCATGAGAAAATATGTGAAGAGATAATAGTTGAAAACTTCTCTAAAATGGGGAAGGAAATAATCACCCAAGTCCAAGAAATCCAGAGAGTCCTGAAGAGGATAAACCCAAGGTGAACACCCCAAGACACACACTAATCAAATTAACAAAGATCAAACACAAAGAACAAATATTAAAAGCAGTAAGGAAAAACAATAAATAACACACAAGTGGATTCCCAGAAGGATAACATCTGAACTTTCAATAGAAACTTTTTAGGTCAGGAGGGAATGGCAGGACATACTTAAAGTGATGAAAGAAAATAACCTACAGCCCAGATTACTGTACCCAGCAACAATCTCATTCAAATATGAAGGAGAAATCAAAAATTTTACAGACAAGCAAAACCTGAGAGAATTCAGCACCACCAAACCAGCTCTCCAACAAATGCTAAAGAACTTTCTCTAGACAGAAACATAAAAAGGGTGTACAAACTCAAACCCCAAACAATAAAGTAAATGGCAATGGGACCATACTTATCAATAATTACCTTAAACAGAAATGGGTTGAATGGCCCAACCAAAAGACAAAGACTGGGTGAATGGATACAAAAACAAGACCCTTATATATGTTGTCTACAAGAGACCTACCTCAAAACAGGGGACACATACTGACTGAAAATGAAGGGCCAGAAAAAGATATTCCACACAAATAGAGACCAAAAGAAAGCAGGAGTAGCTATACTCATATCAGATAAAATAGACTTGAAAAGAAAGGATGTGAAAAGAGACAAAGTAAGATACTACATAATGATCAAAGGATCAATCCAAGAAGAAGATATAACAATTATAAATATATATGCACCCAACATAGGAACACCACAGTATATAAGACAAATGCTAACAATTATGAAAGGGGAAATTAACAATAACACAATAATAGTGGGAGACTTTTATATCTCACTCACACCCATGGATAGATCAACTAAACAGAAAATTAACAAGGAAGCACAATCTTTAAATGATACAATAGACCAGTTAGACCTAATTGATATCTATAGGACATTTCACCACAAAACAATGAATTTCATCTTTTCTCAAGTGCACACGGAAACTTCTCCAGGGTAAATCACATTCTGGGACATAAATTGAGCCTTGATAAATTAAAAAAAAACAAACAACTGAAGTCAGTATTAGATCTCAATTACAGGAGAAAAACTACTAAAATTTTTAATATATGGAGGCTGAACAACATGCTGCTTAATAACCAACAAATTACAGAAGAAATCAAAAAAGAAATCAAAATATGCATAGAAACAAATGAAAATGAAAACACAACAACTCCAAATCTGTGGGACACTGTAAAAGCAGTGCTAAGGGGAAGGTTCATAGCATTACATGCATACCTCAAGAAACAAGGAAAAAAGTCAAATAAATAACCAACTATACACCTAAAGCAACTAGAAAAGAAAGAAATGAAGAACCCCAGGATTAGTAGAAGGAAACAAATCTGAAAAATTAGGGCAGAAATAAATGCAAAAGGAACAAAAGAGACCATAGCAAAAATCAACAAAGCCAAAAGCTGGTTCTTTGAAAGGATAATAAAATTGACAAATCATTAGGCAGACTCATAAAGAAANGACCTAATTAAAATTAAAAGCTTCTGCACAACAAAGGAAACTATAAGCAAGATGAAAATACAGCCTTCATAATGGGAGAAAATAATAGCAAATGAAGCAACTAACAAATAACTAATGTCAAAAGTATACAAGCAACTCCTGCAGCTCAATTCCAGAAAAATAAATGATCCAATCAAAAAATGGGTCAAAGAACTAAACAGACATTTTCCCAAAGAAGGCATAGAGATGGCTAACAAACACATGAAAAGATGCTCAACATCACTCATTAGAGAAAGGCAAATCAAGAGCACAGTGAGGTACCATTTCACACCAGTCAGAATGGCTGCAATCCAAAAGTCTACAAGTAATAAATGCCAGAGAGGGTGCGGAGAAAAGGGAATCCTCTTACATTGTTGGTGGAAATGCAAACTAGTATAGCCACTATGGAGAACAGTGTGGAGATTCCTTAAAAAACTGGAAATATAACTGACTTATGACCCAGCAATCCTACTGCTGGGCATACACACCAAGGAAACCAGAATTGAAAGAGACACATGTACCCCAATGTTCATTGTAGCACTATTTATAATAGCCAGGACATGAAAGCAACCTAGATGTCCATCAGAAGATGAATGGATAAGAAAGCTGTGGTACATATACACAATGGAGTATTGCTCAGCCATTAAAAATAATACATTTGAATCAGTTCTAATGAGGTGGATGATAGTGGAGCCTATTATATACAGTGAAGTAAGCCAGAAAGAAAAATAGCAATACAGTATACTAACATATGTATGTTGATACATGTTGATGTGTAGCAGAACCAATATAACATTGTAAAGTAATTAGCCTCCAATTAAAATAAATAAATTTAAATTAATAAAAAATAAAGAAATCATCAATGGATCACTGAAGATCTCAAAGATGAGATAAAAAATACATGAAGATAATGAAAATGAAAACACAATGTGCAAATGAAAACACAATGATCTCAAATCTATGGGATTCTAGCAAAAACTTTTTTAATATAAATTTATTTTAGTTGGAGGTTAACTACTTTAAAATATTTTATTGGTTTTGCCATACATCAACATGAATCTGCCACAGCTATACATGTGTTCCCCATCCTGAACCCCCCTCCCTCCTCCCTCCCCATACCATCCCTCTGGGTTGTCTTGGTGCACCAGCCCCAAGAGTCCAGTGTCATACATTGAACCTGGACTGGCGATTCGTTTCATATATGATATTATACATGTTTCTTTGCCATTCTCCCAAATCATCCCACCCTCTTCCTCTCCCACAGAGTCCAAAAGACTGTTCTATACATCTGTTTCTCTTTTTCTGTCTCGCATACAGGGTTATCATTGCCATCTTTCTGAACTCGATATTTTTGCATTAGTATACTGTATTGGTGTTTTTCTTTCTGGCTTACTTCACTCTGTATAATAAGCTCCAGTTTCATCCACTTTATTAGAACTGATTCAAGCTTTTATGAAGGTGTAGTTTATAAAAGTGCAGGCTTTTCTTAGGAAATCAACAAACAACACATCTCAAATTAAACCACCCAACCTTACACCTATAGGAACTAGGAAAAGAAGAACAAACAAAATCCAAAGTTAGTAGAAGGAAATAAATTATAAAGATCAGAGCTGAGGTAAATTAAATAGAGACAAAAATAATATAAAAGTTCAATAAAATTAAGAGCTATTTCTTTAAAAAGATAAATCATATCAATAAAATTTTAGTCAGATTCAACAAAAAAAAGAGAGGACCCAAATTAATAAAATGAGAAATGTAAAAGAAGTACAAATTATACCAACAAAATACAGACTCATAAGAGCTTACTATGAACTAGATACCAATAAAATGGACAACATAGACGTGTACAAATTCCTAGAAATGTACAATCTTACAAGACTAAAAAAGGAAAAAATAGAAAATATTAACAGAACAATTATCAATAATGAAACTGAATCAGTAACTAAAAAATAACTGTCATCAGAAGTCCAGGAATCTTTGTCTTCATGAGTGAATTCTCCTAAGCATACAGAGAAGAGTTAATATCTACTTTTCTCAAACTAGTCAATAAATTTGCAGAGGAAGAATTGCTTTTGAACTCATTCTAAGAGGCCAACATCACTCTTGTTACCAAATCCAGATAAGAATATCACACAAAAAAGAAAATTACAGGCCAAAATCTCTAATAAACATAGATAGATGCAAAAAATCTCTACAAAATATTAATACATCAAATCCAACAATATATAAAATAACCCATATATCATGATCAATTGGGATTTATTCCAGGAAATGAATATGGCTTAATATCTGTAAATTAATATGATGTCACATTAAGAAATTGAAGAATAAAAATCATATGATCATTTCAACAGATACAAAATAAGCTTTTGACAAGATTCAATAATCATTTATGATAAAAATCTCTCCAGAAAATGGGCATAGACAGAATACACACAATATAATAAGTATTTATATGAAAGCCTACAGCTGACATTATACTCAATGGTCAAAAGCTGAAAATATTTCTTCTAAGATCAGGAAAAAGACAACAATGCCTACACTTACCACTTTTATTTAACATAATGTTGAAAGTCCTAGCTACAGGAATCAGGAATCCAAATTGGAAATAAAGAATTAAAACTGTTACTGTTTACAAATGACATGATACTCTATACAAAAGTTTTAAACATGTCACCAAGAAAACTACTAGAACTCATGAAAGAATTATCTAAAGTATAGGCTACAAGATTAATACCCAGGAATCTGTTGCATTTCTATACAACAAAAAGGAATTATTAAGAAAAGAAAGAAATCAATCCTATTTACTATGACATGTAATAGAATAAAATATTTAGGGAAAAATCTAATTAAATAGGCAAAAGGCCTGTACTCCAAAGCTATAGCTCACTGATGAATGAAATTGAAGAGGACACAAACAGGTGCAAAGATATACCATGCTCATGGATAGGAAGGATCAATATTGCTAAAATAACAATACTACCCAAGCCAATCTACAGATTGAATGCAATCTCTATCAAATAATAATGTCATTTTCTCAGAATTAGAGCAACTATTTCAAAAATATGTATGGAACACAAAATATCCTGAACTGTCAAAAGTTTCATGCTCCCTGATTTCAAACTGTACTATAAAGCTACACTATACTAAACTATAAATCAAAATTTTATGACATAGACATATAAGTCAATGGTAGGGAATAGAAAGTTCATAAATAAACTCACACTTATATGGGACAATTAAGCTATGACAAAGGAGGTATAAATAGGCATTGGGAAAGGATCACTCTTCTGGGAAAACAAGACAGTTACATGCAAAACAAACAAATGGGGCTACTTTTTCACACAAAATACAAAAACAAAGCCCAAATGGATTAAATACTTAAATATAACACCTGAAACCATAATACCTCTAAAAGAAAACATAGATAGTATTCTATGAAATCTGTATTAGCAAGATTTTTTTGGATATGTCTCCTCAGGCAAGGGAAACAATAGAAAAATAAATAAATTCAACTATATCAAACTAAAAAACAAAAACAAACCTTTTGAACAGCAAAGGAAACTATCAATGAAATGAAAAGGCTACATAGTTCATTGTGGGGGGAGATATTTGTAAGTGGTGAATCTAGTATGAGGTTAATATCCAAGATATACAAATCACCATCAAAAAACTAAACAATTGGATTTAAAAATGAGCAGAGGACTTGAATATATATTTTCCCAAAGGCAACATTGAGATAACCAAGAGACACATTAAAAGATACTTAACATTACTAATCATCAGAGAAATGCAAATAAAAACTAAAATGAGACATCACCTCACACCTGCCAAATGGCAACTATCAAGAATTACAAAAATAAAAGTTTTGGCAAACATTTGGAGAAAAGTGTATCCTTGTGCACTGTTGGTTGGAATTTAAATGAACACACTCACTATGGAAAAAATTATAGAAATTTCTCAAAGAGGTAAAAATAGAAATTATCATACAATCTAGCAATACCACTCCTGGATATTTATCCTAACAAAACAAATACAATAATTAGATATGATATATACACTCCTATTTCTTGCAAAAGCCATTATAAGGAAGCAAACAAAGTGCCCACCAATAAATGAATGAATAATGAAGATGTGGTGAAGTGAAGTTGCTCATTCGTGTCTGACTCTTTGCGACCCCATGGTACCAGGTTCCTCCGTCCAATGGATTTTCTAGGCAAGAGTACTGGAATGGGTTGCCATTTTCTTCTCCAGGGAACTTCCCAACCCAGGGATCAAACCCAGGTCTCCCATATTGTAGACAGGCACTTTACCGTTTGAGTCACCAGGGAAGTCAAGATGTGGTATATATATGCAATTTAACATTACTTAGTTATAAAAAGAATGAAATATGACTATTTACAATTACATGAGAGGACCTTCAGTTCAGTTAAGTTCAGTCTCTCAGTCACCTCTGACTCCTTGCAACCCCATGAATCACAGCGCAACAGGCCTCCCTGTCCGTCACCAAACTCCGGAGTTCACTCAAACTCATGTCCATTGAGTTAGTGATGCCATTCAGCCATCTCATCCTCTGTCATCCCCTTCTCCTCCTGCCCCCAATCCCTCCCAGCATCAGAGTCTTTTCCAATGAGTCAATTCTTCGCATGAGGTAGGTGGCCAAAGTACTGCACTTTCAGCTTCAACATCAGTCCTTCCAATGAACACCCAGGACTGATCTTGATGATGGACTTGATGGATCTCCTTGCAGTCCAAGGGACTCTCAAGAGTCTTCTCCAACACCATAGTTCAAAAGCATCAGTTCTTCAGCGCTCAGGTTTCTTCACAGTCCAACTCTCACATCCATACATGACTACTGGAAAAACCATAGCCTTGACTAGACAGACCTTTGTTGGCAAAGTAACGTCTCTACTTTTTAATACGCTATCTAGGTTGGTCATAACTTTCCTTCCAAGGAGAAAGCGTCTTTTAATTTCATGGCTGCAGTCACCATCTGCAGTGATTTTGGAGCCCAGAAAAATAATGTCTGACACTGAAAGGTGACAAAGAGGTAGATAAAGATTACTTCACTACCCTGGTCTACGGTACTAGAAGTAAAAGACTTGCAACTCGAAATTCTGTTGAAAACGTGAGAGGAGAAAGTGAAAGTAGTTCTCCATAGTCCTCGACGTAATCCGTAATGACTGTTTTACCTACGTACCGTCCCAGCCCCCTCTCCTCATTCCACAGGCACAGATCCCAGGATGAAGGAGTTGGGCCTTGTAATTCTGACTTGTCTTTTCCTCTCCTTGAATGAGTTGACTGAAAAGGAATATTAAGGTGCTTGTTGTTCTTGAGAGGAGCATGAGAAGGAACAAAACCTTTGTAGCTGTGCTCAGAAAATAATTAATAAAGTTAATCATTGACATTTGTTCAAGGACTTTTACAAAAGAGTGTTCCAGGGTGAGCACATAGGCCGTACCTTGAGGCCATAGGAGGGATTGATATCTGAAGTCTGTTTGTGAGGAGAATGTTTATGGCAAAGGAGTTTACTGAATTTAGGGCTTAGAAATAATTAAAAGAGTTAGAAGTTAAAGATTTAAGGAATGTTGTAAAATTAGCATATTTTACTATAGCTTATAGAAGTTAGGAATTTTTAGAGACACTATAGCTAGAAGCCTTTTAAAGAGATAGTGAGCTCAGGATGTTAGGGGCAAACAGGATTTAGGAAGATAAGCAGTAATGTAGCATGAGTTACAATGTAAATACCATCTGAGCCACCAGGGAAGCCCAAGTTAACAATAGGACACATTAGATGAGGTAGATAATAGATGATAAGGCTGATTCTGAGAGAATCATTGAAGCAGGAACTCTAAAGAGCAAATATGATTTATGGAGATAATAAATCTGGGAGAGGGGTAACTGAAAGTGTCAAACCTCTGGCCTAATGTTGTTGTAAAAGTATAAAAGAGAATCTTAAACTTGGAATAAACAGGCAGTCCAAAAGAAAAATAAGAGGCTGTCTCATCGCCAATACCATTCACCTCTTCATGTTGAATCCCTGGCTGCTGGAGTTAGACTCTGGCAAAGAGGCTTTTTAGTTGCTCTTCAATTTCTCCCATAAGAGTGGTGTCATCTGCATATCTGAGGCTATTGATATTTCTCCTGGCAATCTTAATTCCAGCTTATGCTTCCTCCAGCCCAGCATTTTGCATGATGTACTCTGCATATAAGTTAAATAAGCAGGGTGACAATATACAGCCTTGATGTACTTCTTTTACTACTTGGAATCAGTCTGTTCCATGTCCAGTTCTAACTGTTGCTTCCTGACCTGCATGTAGGTTTCTCAAGAGGCAGGTCAGGTGGTCTGGTATTCCCATCTCTCTCAGAATTTTCCACAGTTTATTGTGATCCACTGTCAAAAGGCTTTGGCAAGGTCAATAAAGCAGAAATAGATGTTTTTCTAGAATTCTCCTGCTTTTGTGATGATCCAGTGGATGTTGGCAATTTGATCTCTGCTTCCTGTGCCTTTTCTAAAATCAGCTGGAACATCTGGAAGTTCTCAGTTCACGTATTGCTGATGCCTGGCTTGGAGAATTTTGAGCATTACTTTACTAGCGTGTGAGATGAGTGCAATTGTGCAGTAGTTTGAGCATTCTTTGGCATTACCTTTCTTTGGGATTGGAATGAAAACTGACCTTTTCCAGTCCTGTGGCCACTGATGAGTTTTCCAAATTTGCTGGCATATTGAGTGCAGCACTTTCATAGCATCATCTTTCAGGATTTGGAATAGCTCAACTGGAATTCCATCACCTCCACTAACTTTGTTCATAGTGATGCTTTCTAAGGCTCACTTGACTTCACATTCCAGGATGTCTGGCTCTAGATGAGTGATCACATCATCAT
>SJYA01003215.1:0-34450 GCA_006410615.1 Neotragus moschatus
CTGGGAGTTGGTGATGGACAGGGAGGCCTGGCATGCTGTGATTCATGGGGTTGCAAAGAGTTGGACATGTCTGAGCAACTGAACTGAACTGAACCACGTTTTAATATTCTTAGTACTTAAATTAAACCACTAATAATGTGTGAGAGGAAAACATGTAAGTGTTGATCTGTATTTTGAGTTGCTCCTACACATGGGAAAATTGGTCCATGGTATCTTCCATTTGGAAAGTACTCATTTAATTTTGTAATGACTGTGTTGTCTATTGAAGATACACATGGTATAATGTTTTTAATTTAAAAATTTTTATCGTTTTAAAATTTTATTTAAGTATTACTTCCTTATTAATTAGCAGGAACAGTAGATTGTTACCATTGCTAATTCTGAGGTTGTACTTGTTTGTGCTAAGTCACTGAAGTTGTGTCCAACTCTTTGCAACCCAGAGTTTCTAGGTGTGGCTCGATCAAATCTATCTAAAACCTCTCATAGGTTTTTCGGACACTCAGTTCTAGTTATGAATCACACTCAATTTTATGTATGAATTCATGGTCTTGAACAAGAAAACTTCATAGATTTATGAAATTGTCCAAGCTTGTGATGTTTGCTTTTTCAAAAAAATAGATCAATGGTCTATTCATCTGTATTGAAACCACATTTATTCTATAGTATAGCTAGAAGGTTAAATGGCCTGGGATCCTGGAAACTTAACAGTTTGAAAGTTTGAAATGCTGTTTGGGTCACTGACTTCACATTCTGGGAAAAATACTTTGCACCTGTATTGATTTTGACTTCTTTGCTACAGTCTAAAGAAATCCTTTTCAAACTTTCTTCTGAGCACGACTCGATGTGTGGATAATTCAAATTCTACTGTAATACTATACCTTATAAAGTATGCATTAAGATAGAAAATTTTGAGATGAAATAAAACACATAAATTGAGGTTGTAATATATTGTTCACATATTCCAATTGATTGTCTTGCATGTGCANACTTTCTTTTGAGCACAACTCAATATGTGTGATGTGTGGATAATTCAAATTCTACTGTAATAATATACCTTATAAAGTTTGTATTAAGATAGAAAATTTTAAGAGATGAAATAAAATACATAAGTTGAGGTTGTAATATCCTGTTCACATATTCCAATTGATTATCTTGCATGTGCATCTCATTTTGGAAAACACGAGAGAAGGCAATCAAGAAACAATGAGAAATGGGAAAACAGTCAAATATCACAACATGTCTACCTTGTATATGGGCTTCCCAGGTGGTAAAGAACCTGCCTGCCAATTCAGGACATGAAAGTGATGTGGGTTTGATCTCTGGGTTGGGAAGATTTCTGCTACTATTTTTGCCTGGAGAATCCCATAGATACAGAAGATTCTCAGGCTATGGCCCATACGGTCACAAAGAGTTGGATGCTATTGAAGTGACTTACTGCCTTGTATACAAGTGGCCTCAGTCTCAAATCATTAGAGGTTTAATATAGTTAAAATCTTGAGAAATTTTATTCATTCCAAAGTGTACATCTAATTGCAATAAATGATTGTGTGAATACAGTTTTGTTACATAAGTGATCTGAACCTATATTTTGAAATAAAGAGGAAAGTTAGTGACAAAAGTCAGAAGACAATGGAAGGCATATTTAATTCTAAAAACAACAACAACAAAACACGGACAATTTAAGAATTTTATCACAGCACAAATATTTTTCAAAAGTGAGTGTGAAATAAAGACATTGTTTTTATATTAAAATAAAACAAATTTGTGAGAGTTGTATGGGTAGCAGAAAGTACTAAGACAAATGCAAGTAAGAATTCTTCAGGTAGAAGGAAATGGGCTAAGATAATACATTCTTAAAATAAAGAGCATAAAACAGCACATATTTGGGTGCAGAACATGAATGTTAAGTATTTACACATAATAATGATAATCTGGTAAGCTTAAAATGAAATTTATAAATTTAAATTCAAAATTTATAGTGGTAATAAAGATTGGTGAAATAATTGAAGTTAAGGTGTTATAAGAAGCTTGATTCTCTGGGAGTTGTAAAGATACGAATTTATGATATACTTCTATAAATTAAAACATAACCACTAAAGAATAACTAAAATTGTATAAATAAAATAATAGAAAAAGAAATATAATTAAAATGTTTGATTAATATAAAGGAAAGCAATAAAGGATAAATGAACAAAAATATGGGACAAATAATAAAACTAAAATGATATATGTAAATCCAAACATAAAGCAATTACATTAAAAGCAAATGGACTGGGAACTTCCCTGGTGTGCAGTAACTAAGAATTTGTCTGCCAAAGCAGGAGACACAGGTTTGATCCCTGGTCTGGGAAGTTTCCACATGCTGTAGAACAACTAAGCCTGCAAGCCACAACTACTGTGTTTGTTTGCCATGACTGCTGAAGCCTGTGCACCTAAATCCTGTGGTCTGTAATGAGAAGCTACTGCAGTGAGCAGCTCATGCCCAACAAAAGTAGCTCCCACTCACCACAGCTAAATGCCCACACGCAGCAACAATGCAGCAAATTCTTTACCCTCTGAGCCACCAGGGGAACCCAAGAATACTGGAGTGGGTAGCCTGTCCCTTCTCCAGGGGATTTTCCTGACCCAGGTATTGAACCAGGGTCTCCTACATTGTAGGTGGGTTTTTTTGCCACCTGAGCTACCAGGGAAATCCAAGAAAGACCCATTGCTGCCAAAAATAAATAAAATTTAAAAAATCAAATAGGCTAAAATCAACAAGTTATAGAGGTTTTCTGTTTAACATTGGGCCTATAATTAACAATACTTTGTTTTACACTAAAAAATGTGAGTAGTTCTCATGTTTAATTTTCTTAGCACAGAAAAGTATATGGACTAAGTACACCACTTAAAACATGAATCTGCAGAGTGGATTATAATAAAGCTAAAATATAAGAGAACGTGATTTTGTTTTTGTTTTTAATGGAAAAGGGATACACTGTGTAGTTTAATGGATAATAAGCTTGTGGAGCTAAACTAATGTCAAAGTTAACTTTAAGATACACAAAAATAAATAGGAATATTTTATAATGGTAAAGGGGTTAATCCAACAGAAAGATGTAATAATTCTAAATATGCATGTACCCACTGACATAGCTCTAAAAACCATAAAACTATAACTTATAAAGAAAAAGTAATGTGCAAACTGACAATTATAGTTGGGAACTTCAGCATATTTATTTAAACAACTAATAGAACAAGAATAAAAGAATATACAGTAGAGATATAGAAAAGTTGAATAACATGATTGACAAATTTGGCATAATGTAAAGACACTACACCAAATAACTGCACAATACTATACATTTTTTTCAAGATCACATGTAACATTTAACAAAAGTGACCATAGGCTAGGCAATGAGTCTCAACAAGTATCAAAGTACTAAATCATATGGCATATGTCTGCTGCTCACAGTTGAATAAAGCTAGAAATCAACAACAGAAACTAAAAAAAATCTAATTAGAAATTAAAAATACAACCTATGGATTGAAGAATAAATTACAATAGAAACTAGAAAATATTTTAAAAACATCTTGAAGAGCATAAGGTAAATACAGTATTGAAATATTTGTGGGATGTAAAAACCTATTTAAAACTTTGTAACTTTAAATTTGTAAATTAAAAAAGAGGAATAGCTGAAAAGTCAAGGACTTAAATATGTAGTTTAAGACGCTAAAAACAGAACAAAATAAAACCAACATATATAAGAGGAAAAAATAATAAAATTATCATCAGAAAGAAATGAAAGAAGCAAAACTTTATGCTAATATATTGAAAATTTAGATGAAATAGGCAAATTCCTTTAAAAAGAAAACATATGAAATCTGAAACAAGGGTTAAGTAGAAAATATGGATTACTGTATGTATACTAAAGACATTGTTTGATCATTAAAAACTTACCGACATAGAGAATTCCAGGTGTGGATGTCTTCATTGATTAAGTCTCCCAAACACCTAAGGAAGAGAAAGTAAAAATTATTCAAAAAATCTTCCAAAGAACAGAAAAAGAAGAATGACTTATCAATTTATTCTATGAAATAAACATAACCTTGATACAAAAATCTGATGAGGTCATTAATAGAAAAAAATCACAGACTTATATCTCTCATAAATATAAATACCCCAATCCTTAAACATTCAATCTAATTCAATACATAGAAAGGGTACTCTACCACAATCAAACAGGATTTAATTCAGGTTATTTTAACATTTGAAATTCACATTAACACATCAAAATAAAGAAGGGAAAATTATACAAACATTTCAATATGCAGTCTAACAAATTAATGGTAAAATTTTAGCAAATAAAAATTGGAAAGAAATTTCCTTAACTTGATAAAGGATATATACAGAAAACTAGAGAAAATACGAATACTCAGTGCTGAAGCATTAGAAATATTCCCCTTAAACTCAGGAACAACAAAAGGATATCTACTAGTCAACTTCAATGTAATATTTTACTGGAGGTTCTAGCTAGTGCAATAAGGAAAGAAAAATATAAACACAATGTCAAGAATAAAAAAGAAATAAAACTGTTATTATTTGCATAACAGCATGTTTATGTAGAAAATCCATAATAACTATAGACACACAATTAGAATTAATAAGATAATTTAGCAAAATAGATATAAGATTAAATGTGAAAATAAATTATATTTAGATATACAACAAAACAAGTAGAAAACATTTTAATAATACAATTTGTCAGTTCAGTTCAGTCACTCAGCTGTGTCTGACTCTTTGTGACCCATGGACTGTAGCACGCCAGGCTTCCCTTTTCCTCACAAACTTCCAGAGTATCAATTCTTTGGTGTTCAGCTTGCTTTATAGTCCAACTTTCACATCCATTCATGACTACTGGAAAAACCATAGCTTTGACTAGACAGACTTTATCTACAAAGTAATGTCTTTGCTTTTTCATATGCTGTCTAGGCTGGTCATAGCTTTCTTCCAAAGAACAAGGGTATTTTAATTTCATGGCTGCAGCTACAATTTGCAGTAATTTTAGAGTCAAAGAAAACTAAAGCCTGTCATTGTTTCTATTGTTTCTCCATCTATTTGTCATGGAGTGATGGGACTGGATGTAGGATCTTAGTTTTTTGAACGTTGAGTTTTAAGCCAGCTTTTTCACTCTCCTCTTCCACTTTCCCCAAGAGGCTCTTTGGTTCCTCTTTACTTTCTGCCACAAGGGTGGTGTCATCTATGTATCTGAGGTTATTGATATTTATCCCAGCAATCTTGATTCCAGCTTGTGCTTCGTTCAATCATCGACAGGAAAAAGTTGAATCCAACCAAAATATGATATCCCACATCCAAGGGAACAGAAGAAACCCCAACACAATGGTAGGAGGGGCAAAATTTCATTTAGAATCAAACCTTATACAGGCCAGAGATGCTTGAAGGGTGCAAACAAAGCGTTATTCACAGGACCCAGAGACCCCTACAGGAGACTGAGCCAGACCTGCCTTGGAGTGTTTGAGTGTTTCCTGCAGAGGCACAGGTCAGTAGTGGCCTGCCTCAGGGACAGGGTCTCTGACTGCAGCAGACCTGGGAGGCATGACATGTGGCATAAGACCTTTTGGAGGAGGTTACCTTTAGCCCCATTATAGAGCCACAGAGCAGAGGACTTACAAATTGGAGAAAAGTAATACCAAAGAAGTTCTTGCAGTGTTACAAAAGTTCTATGGGCCAGAACAGATTTCCCAACTTGGGGATCTGGCAAAGGGACTGTGAACTCCCAGGGAATTTGAAGGCCAGTGGGATCTGACTACAGAAAGTCCACAGGACTAGGAAAACAAACATTTGGATGGCACAAACAAAATCTTGTGCACACCAGGACCCAGGAGAAAGGAGCAGACTGAGCCAGACTTGCCTGTGAGTATCCAGGAGTCTCTGGTAAAGGCATGGCTTAACATTGGTATGCTGCAGGGTAAGGGGCACTGACTTCAAGAGTCCTGGGAGCCACATGGTGCTGGCATAAGTCTTTTGAAAGAGGTCATCATTACTGCCATTACTCTTACCATAGTGTTGCCTCATGCCAAAGTACAGGGAGGGAACACAGCACCATATCAGCAGAAAATTGGATTAAAATTCTACTGAGCAAGGCACCACCTATCAGAGCAAAACCCCAGTTTGCCCACAGCCAGTACCTAGCAGGGCTTCCCTTGTGGCTCAGATGTTAAAGTGTCTACCTGCAATGCAGGGGACCTGGGTTTGATTTCTGGGTTGGGAAGATCCCCTGGAAAAGGAAATGGCAATCCACTCCAGCACTCTTGCCTGGAAAATCCCATGGATGGAGGATCCTGATAGTCTACAGTCCATGGGGTCACAAAGAGTCAGACACGACTGAGCGACTTCACTTTCACTTTCAGTACCTAGCATCAGGAAGNCCTGCAATGCAGGGGACCTGGGTTTGATTTCTGGGTTGGGAAGATCCCCTGGAAAAGGAAATGGCAATCCACTCCAGCACTCTTGCCTGGAAAATCCCATGGATGGAGGATCCTGATAGTCTACAGTCCATGGGGTCACAAAGAGTCAGACACGACTGAGCGACTTCACTTTCACTTTCAGTACCTAGCATCAGGAAGCTTCCACAAACTTCTTATCCTTATCCATCACAGGGCAAACAGAATGAATAAGACAATTACAGAAAACTAACCAAACTGATCACATACATCACGGCCTTATCTGGCACAATGAAATTATGAGCCATGGCAAGTAGGGCTACCTAAGACAGATGAGCCATGATGAAGAGTTCTGACCAAAAAAAATGGTCCACTGTAGAAAGGAATGGCAAGCCACTTCAACATTCTTGCCTTGAGAACCCCATGAACAGTATGAAAAAGCAAGGGGATAAAAAACTGAAAGATGAACTTCTCAGATCAGTATGTGCCCAATATGCTACTGGAGAAGAGTGGAGAAATATCTCCAGAAGGAATGAATAAGCTGAGCCAAAGTGGAATCAATGCCCAGTTCTGGATGTGTTTGGTAGTGAAAGTAAAGTCCAATGCTGTAAGAACAATAATGCATAGAAACCTGGAATGTTAAGTCCATGAGTCAAAGTAAATTGGAAGTGGTCAAACAGGAGATGGCAAAAGGGAACATCGACATTTTAGGAATCAGTGAACTAAAGTGGGCTGGGATGCATGAATTTAATTCAGATGACCTTTACTTCTACTACTATGGGCAAGAATCCCTTAGAAGAAGTGAAGTAGACCTCATAGTCAGCAAGAGAGTAAAAAATGTAATCAGTTCAGTTCAGTTCATTTGCTCAGTCGTGTCCAACTTTGCAACCCCATGAATTGCAGCACACCAGGCCTCCCTGTCTATCACCAACTCCCGGAGTTCACTCAGACTCATGTCCATCGAGTCAGTGATGCCATCCAGCCATCTCATCCTCTGTCGTCCCCTTGTCCTCCTGCCCCCAATCCCTCCCAGCATCAAAGTCTTTTCCAATGAGTCAACTCTTCGCATGAGGTGGCCAAAGTACTGGAGTTTCCGTTTTAGCATCATTCCTTCCAAAGAACACCCAGGACTGATCTCCTTTAGAATGGACTTGGGTGCAGTCTCAAAAATGGCAGAATGATCTCTGTTTCTAAGGCAAACCATTCAATATCATAGTAATCCAAGTCTATGCCCCGACCACTAATGCCAAAGAAGCTCAAGTTGAGTGGTTCTATGAAGACCTACAAGATGTTCTAGAACTAATACCAAAAAAAGAGATGTCATTTTCATTATAGCTGACTGGAATGCAAAAGTAGGAAGTCAAGAGATACCTGGAGTAATGAGCAAGTTTGGCCTTGGAGAACAAAATGAAGCAGGGCAAAGGCTAACAGAGTTTTGCCAAGATAACGCACTGATCATAGCAAACACCTTCTTTCAATAACACAACCGATGACTCTACACATGGACATCACCAAATGGTCAATATCAAAATCAGACTGATTATATTCTTTGCAGCAAAAGATGGAGAAGTTCTATACAGTCTGAAAAAAGACTGGGAGCTGACTGTGGCTCAGATCATGAACTCCTTAGTGTCAAATTCAGACTTCATTGAAGAAAGTAGGCAAAAACAATAGGTCATTCAGGTATGACCTAAAACAAGTCCCGTATGATTAAACAGTGAAAGTGACATATAGATTCAAGGGATTAGATCTGATAGACAGAGAGCTTGAAAAACTACAGATGAAGGTTTGTAACATTGTACAGGAGGCAGTGATCAAAGCCATCCCCAAGAAAGAAATGCAAAAAGGCAAAATGGTTGTCTTAGGATGCCCTTACAAATAGCTGAGAAAAGAAAAGAAGAAAAAGGCAAAGGAGAAAAGGACAGATATACATGGGGTGTTGTAAAAAGCCTTAAGTGAACAATGGAAAGAAATAGAGGAAAACAAGAGTGGAAACACTAGAGATGTATTCAAGAAAACTAGAGATAACAAGGAAGCATTTCATACAAAGATAGGAACAATAAAGGACAGAAACAGTATGGACCTAACAGAAGCAGAAGATATCAAGAAGAGGTGGCACGAATACACAGAAGAACTATACAAAAAAAAGATCTTCATGACCCAGATGACCATGATGCTGTGATCACTCACCTAGGGCCAGACATCCTGGAGTCCACAGTCAAGTGGGCCTTAAGAAGCATCACTATGAACAAAGCTAGTGTAGTTGGTGAAATGCCAACTGATCTATTTGAAATCTTCAAAGATGATGCTGTGAAAGTGCTGCACTCAATATGCCAGCAAATATGGAAAACTCAGTAATGGCCACAAGACTGGAAAAGGTCAGTTTTTACTCCAGTCCCAAACAAAGGCAATGACAAAGAGTGTTCAAGCTACCCTAGAATCACTCTTTCACACACTAGCAAAGTAATGCTCAAAATTCACCAAGCTAGGCTTCAATAGTATGTAAGCCAAGAACTTCCAGATGTTTAAACTGGATTTAGAAAAGGCAGAGGAACCAGAGCTCAAGTTGCCAACATCTGTTGGATCATAGAAAAAGCAAGAGAATTCCAGAAAGACATCTACTTCTGATTCATTGACTATGCTAAAGCCTGTGGCTGTGTGAATCACAACAAACTATGGAAAATTCCTAAGCAAATAGGAATACCAGACCACCTTACCTGCCTCCTGAGAAACCTGTACACAGATCAAGAGGCAACAGAACAGGAAATGAAACAATGGACTGGCTCCAAATCAGAAAAGGAGCACGTCAAAAATGTATATTGTCACCCTGCTTATTTAATCTGTATGCAAAGTACATTAAGTGAAATGTCAGGTTAAATGAAGCACAAGCTGGAATGTTGCTGGGAGAAATTTCAGTAACCTCAGATATGCAGATGTCACCACCCTTATGACAGAAAGTGAAGAGGAACTAAAGAGTGTCTTAATGAAAGTGAAAATGGAGAGTGCAAAAACTGGCTTAAAACTCAACATTCAGAAAAAAATGAAGATAATGGCATCCAGTCTCATCACTCCATGACAAATAAATGAAGAAGCAATGGAAACAGTGCCAGATTTTCTTTTCTTTTCCTTCAATTTATGATAAATATACTTTCATTTTCTTTTTCTTAATTTTAATTTTTACTTTATTTTACTCTACAATATTGTATTGGTTTTGCCATACATTGACATGAATCCACCACGGATGCACTTGAGTTCCCAATCCTGAACCCCCCTCCCACCTCCCACCCCATATCATCTCTCTGGATCATCCCTGTGCACCAGCCCATTTAATTTTATTGGGCTCCAAAATAACTGCAGATGGTGACTGCAGCCATGAAATTAAGAGACACTTGCTCCTTGGGAAAAAAAAAAAATCATTGAAAACCTAGACAGCATATTAAAAAGCAGGGGCATTACTTTGCTGACCAAGATCTATCTAGTCAAAGCTATGGTTTTTCTAGTAGTCATGTACGGATGTGAGAGTTGGACCATAAAGAAGGCTGAGCATGGAAAAATTGATGCCTCTGAACTGTGGTATGAAGACTCTTGAGAGTCCCTTAGACTGAAAGGAGATCAAATCACTTAATTATAAAGGAAATCAATGCTGAATATTCATTGCAAGGACTGATACTGAAGCCAAAACTCCAATACTTGGCCGCTTGATGCGAAGAACTGACTCATTGGAAAAGACCCTGAAGCTGGGAAAGACTGAAGGCAGAAGTAGAAGGGGACAACAGAGGTCGAAATGGTTGTATGACATCACCTACTCAATGGACATGAATTTGAGCAAGGTCTGGGATATGTTGAAGGACAGGGAAGCCTGGTATGCTGCAGTCCATGGTGTCACAAAGAGTCGGTTGTGACTGAGCGGCTGAACAACAACAGAAAAATCACAAGGAATTGAAAAGAGTACAGTTGATAGTACTGTACAGCATGATAGTAGGCCACATAAGAAAATCATGGCAAAATGAAGTGGAGCAACAATGGAATCAGTAGATGAATATAGTAGGGAAAGCTATCAGGTGACATAATTTGATGGCATGAGATTCCAAGCAAGCTCTTTTTAAGGAATAGAGAATAGAAAAGATTTGGAAATGCCAGTGAGGAAACAAATCTACAGTACCTCTGAATTCTGTTTTATAAGGGGATATGGGAGAAAATACTTCTCACTAGAGAAGGATTTACTTATAACACCATATTTAAAAGAGATAATAATGTCTAGTAGTGACATAATCTGAGCCCTTTGTGATGTAAGAGGCAAGAGCAGATATAGGCAACATCAAACTAGAAATACATTTTAAAAGCACTAAGGAACTAAATAGTTAATTTCTAGATAAAATCATTCTCTTCCTTTTTTTTAACTATGAAAATAAATCCAAACATTATAGAAATATATCATTTTAAAACAGAATAGATCTCTATAATTGTTTAGAATTTGAATTTTTGAATCAAAGGTTTTCTAAACTTTATTTTCATTGTTGAAGTTGTGCAGTTTTTTTAATATTTTTACTGATCTTTGACATTTTTTCTACAAATTACCTATTCAATATTAACTATAGCTTTCTTATTGACTTTTACATGCTTTTAAAAATAGGTTGTGTCATAAGAATTTTCTATTTTTGTAAGTCAAAATGGCTGAATACTGATAGTTTTATATGGTTCAACTTAATATATATGGATATTAGCTGTTAGCTCTAAGTCAATATGGCTTACATCATCATAATTTTTTGTCTTACTGTCAGTAATACTCTTTTAAATGAGATTGGCTTTTAAAATAGAGACTAACACTGAATGATGTAGCCATTAAATCCTGAAGAAATACTTTTGCTTAATTCTTATGAATAATATTTTATCATCCACTGAATGATACCTTTAAAAATCAACTAACTATAATGTCTTAATTGGCAATAATATAAAGTCTTCCTTTTTATCAGAAAAACAGGATGGCTTAATGTTCTTTACATAGAAAATTAAGTATACCAGAGTACCATAATAAAGTCTTACTATGTTTTACTCTGCTTTTCATTTTAAAGTACCTTCACACACAGTAATTACTTCCCTTCTCCCTAAAATAAGATGTGGTTATAAGTACACATATACACACACTCAGAGTGATTAAAATATTCAAGGCCATGCAGCTATTTTGTGAAAGAGCCTGAATTAGCTAAATTTCAAAGTAAAACACTTAAGATGTTAATGGAAATTTTGTACCTCTGTTTAAATACAACTTTCAGTCATGGCCAGTTAGCTCAGTTGGATAGAGCATGATGCTAATAAAATACAACTTTTAATCTATAAGTAGCTACTATTAGAAGAACATTATTATATTAAAATATAAATATGAAACTAAATTGAGCTTACTAACTATTAAAAACGCTAAAAATTATTGAAAAGAGGACTTACAATCTTGGAAGAGACATTTCCCCTGCCTATAGGTTGCCAGGACTTTAACACTGTAAGTTCAAACTGGTAACGCTGAGTGATGACATCATAAAGAGACTGTAAACAGCAGGAGCTTAAAGGGATAAGACACAGTAATTACATTTTACAGTACATAAGTGCTTCTGAAATCTATTCCATAACTTCAGATGTTTTCACACACAATGTTTTACAGTTTGAACTGAGAGAATCAGTTTTTCATTGATTGAATCTATTTTTATTTTTTAAATTAGAGTAAAATTGCTTTACAATGTTGTATTGATTTCTGCCCTACAACAACACAAATCAGCCATAATTATACATATATCACCCCCGTCTTGAACCTCCCAACCTTATTCCTACCCCACCTCTCTAAGTCATCACAGAGCTCCAGGCTGGGCTCTATGTGTTATACAGCAACTTCTCACCAGTTATCTATTTTAAACATAGTAATGTATATATGTCAATGCTACTTTCTCCATTCGTTCCAGTCTCTCCTTCCCTGACTGTATCCACAGATGCAATCTCTAAATCTATGCCTCCATTCCTTCCTGCAAATAAGTTCATCAATAACATTTTCTGAGATTCCATATACATGTGTTAATATACAATATTTGTTTTTCTCTTTATGACTTACTTCACTATATAACAGGCTCTAGGTTCATCCACTCACTGGAACTGACTCAAATTCATTATTTTTTATGGTTTAATAATATTCCATTGCATATATGTACCACTTCTGCTTTATCCATTCATCTGTAGATGTATATATAGGTTGTTTTCATGTCCTGGCTACTGTAAATGATGATGCAATGAATATTGGGGTACTTGTGTCTTTTAGAATTGTGGCTTTCTCAGGGTATAGTCCTTGTAGTGGGACTGCTAGGTCATTGGCAGATTTATTCTTTGACCCATCTCATAGAGTAATGCAAATAAAAATAAACAAATGGAATCTAATTAAACTGACATCTTTTTGAAAGGCAAAGGAAATGAAAAACAAGATTAAAAGAAAATCCTCAGAATAGGAGAAAATAATTGCAAATGGAACAACTGACAAGTGTTTAATCTTCAAAATATATAAGCAGCTCAAACAGCTCAAAATCAGAAAGAAAAAAACCCGGCTCAATCAAAAAATCGGCAAAAAATCTTGGCAGACATTTCTCCAAAGAAGACAGATTATCAATAAACACATGAAAAGATGCTAAACCTCACTAATTATTAGAGAAATGCAAATCAAAATTACAGTGAGGTATCACCTCACACCACTCAAAATGACAATCATCAAAAAATCTACAAACAATAAATGTTGGAGAGGATATGTAGAAAAGGGAACCTTCCTACTCTCTTGTTGAGAATGTAAACTGATAGAGCCATTATGGAGAACAATATGATGATTACTTAAACTAGAAATGAAACTGATTGTCTAAGACACATCTAACTGCTTGATATCAGTTTATTTTAACATGAATTTTGGGCATGTATATGTTCACACAAATCTGTGTAACTGTATACACATGAATCTGTGTATATGTGCATGAGAGATATATGGGCAGAAAGGAAAATACAAGAATATTCCTCTCTAAAGAGCAACTGTAATGTGTACATTTTCTTCATGTTCAGGCTCCTTTTCCTCCCAAACTATATATAAGCTTGTAGATATTTTCCTTAAAGAAAACTTAAATATAGTATATTCTTAGATATGTAAATTAAGAAAAGGTAAAATGCCTATTAAAATAGTACCAAAGAGTATGAAAAATGTTTTTTTTTCCATGTCAAAATCTGAACACAACTGTTGGTTATGTACAGAGTTACATTAGAACAACTTATCAAATTGTACTTAGTAGGAAATTTACAAATGTGAACTTTTCATCATATGAAATGAAAACGTGCAGTAGGTAAGGAGGTGTACAGGTATAATTGTCTCTTATCTGTCCTAGATAAACCTAAGTGAGCATCATTGTTACCCTGAGAGGAAGAGCAATTCATTTGCTATTCTCATTAGTTTTTTTTAAATCTAA
The DNA here is from genome assembly GCA_006410615.1 of Neotragus moschatus. Classification (NCBI taxonomy): domain Eukaryota; kingdom Metazoa; phylum Chordata; class Mammalia; order Artiodactyla; family Bovidae; genus Neotragus; species Neotragus moschatus. The sequence goes on from SJYA01003215.1 coordinate 13,920, forward strand.
TTTATCATTGGATTTTTCATTATTTTTTAATTAACTTACTTATTTTAATTGGAGGCCAATTATTTTATAATACTATAGTGGCTTTTGCCAAACATTGACATGCATCAGCCATGGGAGTACATGTGTCGCCTATCCCAAAACCCCCTCTAACCTCCCTCCCCATCCACCCCTCAGGGTTATCCCAGCGCACCAGTCCTCAGTGCCCTGTCTCATGCATCGAACCTGGACTGGTGATCTAGTTCACATATAGTAATATACATGGTTCAATGCTAATCTCTCAGATCATCCCACTCTCACCTTCTCCAACAGAGTCCAACATTCTGTTCTTTACATCTGTGTCTCTTTTGCTGTCTTGAATATAGGGTCATCATTACCATCTTTCTAAATTCCATATATATGTGTTGATATACAGTATTGGTGTTTTTCTTTCTGGCTTACTTCATTCTGTATAATAGACTCCAGTTTCATCCACCTCATCAGAACTGATTCAAATGCATTCTTTTTAATAACTGAGTAATATTCCATTGTATATATATATGCCTCAAATTTCTTATCCATTCATCTGCAGATCTACATCTAGGTTGCTTCCATGTCCTAGCTATTTTAAACAGTGCTGCAGTGAACATTGGGTACATGTGTCTCTATCAATTTTGGTTTCCTCATTGTGTATGCCCAGCAGTGGGATTTCTGGGTCATATGGCAGTTCTATTTCCAGCTTTTAAAAAATCTCCACACTGTTCTCCATAGTGGTTGTACTATTTTGCATTCCCACTGACAGTGTAAGAGAGTTCCCTTTTCTCCACATGCTCTCCAGAATTTATTGCTTGTAAACTTTTTGATGGCAGCCATTCTGACTGGCGTGAGATGGTACCTCATTGTGGTTTTGATTCATATTTCTCTGACAATGAGTGATGTTGAGCATCTTTTCCTGTGTTTGTTAGACATCTGTATGTCTTCTTTGGATAAATGTATGTTTATATCTTTGGCCCAGTTTTTGATTGGGTTGTTTATTTTTCTCATATTGAGCTACAGGAACTGCTTGTATATTTTTGAGATTAATTCTTTGTTATTTGCTTTGTTGGCTATTACTTTCTCCCATTCTGAAGGCTGTCTTTTCACCCTGCTTAGAGTTTTCTTGTTATACAAAAACTTTTAAGTTTAATTATGTCCCATTTGTTTGTTTTTGCTTTTATTTTCATTACTCTGGTAGGTGGGTCATAGAGGATCCTGCTGTGATTTATGTCAGAGTGTTTTGCTTATGTTTTCACCTATGAGTTTTATAGTTTCTGGTCTTACTTTAGATCTTTACTCCATTTTGAGCTTATTTCTGTGTATGGTGTTAGAAAGTGTTCTAATTTTATTCTTTTATAGATGGTTGACCAGTTTTCCCAGCACCGCTTGTTGAAGAGATTATCTTCTCTCAGTGTATTCATGCCTCTTTTGTCAAAGATAAGGTGTTCATAGGTGCATGGATTTATCCCTGGGCTTTCTATTTTGTTCCATTTATCTATATTTCTGTCTTTATGAAAGTACCATACTGTCTTGATGACTGTAACCTTACAGTGTAGTCTGAAGTCAGTCAGGTTGATTCCTCCAGTTTCATTTTTCTTTCTCAAGATTGCTTTGGCTATTCAAGGTTTTTTGTATTTCCATACAAATTGTGAAATTATTTGTTCTAGTTCTGTGAAAAATACCGTTGGTGGCTTGATAAGGTTTGCATTGAATATATAGGTTACTTTGGGTAGTATACTTATTTTCACTATATTGATTCCTCTGATCCATGAACATGGTATATTTCTCCATTTATTTATGCCATCTTTGATTCCTTTCATCAGTGTTTTACAGTTTTCTATATACAGGTCTTTTTGTTTCTTTAGGTAAATTTTTTCCTAAGTATTTTATTTTTTTCATTGCAATGGTGAATGTAATATCTTCTTTAATTTCTTTTTTTTTTTTCCTCACTGTTAGTGTATAGGAATGCAAGGGATTTCTCTGTGGTAATTTTATACTGTACCACTTTACTATAGTCACTGATTAGCTCTAGTAATTTTCTGGTGGAGTCTTTAGAGTTTTCTATGTAGAGGATCATGTCATCTCCAAACAGTGAGAGTTTGTACTTCTTCTTTTTCCAATCTGGATTCCTTTTATTTCCTTTTCTTCTCTGATTGCTGTGGCTAAAACGTCCAAAACTATGTTGAATAGTAGTGGTGAGAGTGGGCACCCTTGTCTTGTTCCTACCTTTAGGGGAAATGGTTTCAATTTTTCATCATTGAGGATAATGCTTGCTGTGGGTTTATCATATATGGCTTTTATTACATTGAGGTATGTTCCTTCTATGCTTGCTTTCTGGAGGTTTTTTTTTTTTTATCATAAATTAATGTTAAATTTTTTCAAAGGCTTTCTCAGAATCTATTGAGATAATCATATGGTTTTTATCTTTCAATTATTTGTTAATATGGTGTATCACATTGATTGATTTGTAAATATTTTAGAATCCTTGCATCCTTGGGATAAAGCCCACTTGGTCAAGACGGATGATCTTTTAAATATCTTGTTGGATTCTTCTTCCTCAAATTTTGGTGAGTATTTTTGCATCTATTTCATCAGTGATATTGGCGTGTAGTTATTATTATTATTATTATTTTTGACATCTTTGTCTGGTTTTGGTATTGCAGTGATCATCTCGTCATAAATGAATTTGGCAGTTTACCTTTCTATTCAATTTTATGGAAGAGTTTGAGCAGGATAGGTGTTAGCTCTTCTCTAAATTTTTGGTAGAATTCTGCTGTGAAGCCATCTGGTCTTGAGATTTTGTTTCTTGGAAGATTTCTGATTACAGTTTTGATTTTTGTGCTTGTGATGCATCTATTAAGATTTTCTACTTCTTCCTGGTTCAGTTTTGGAAAGTTATACTTTTCTAAGAATTCATCCTTTTCTTCAAAGTATTCCATTTTATTATCATACAGTTGCTGATAGTAGTCTCTTATGATCCTTTGTGTTTCTGTGTTTTCTGTTGTGATTTCTCTATTTTCATTTCTAATTTTGTTGATTTGATTCTTCTCCCTTTTTTTCTCGATGAGTCTGGCTAATGGTTTGTCTATTTTATTTATCTTCTCAAAGAATCAGCTTTCAGTTTTGTTGATTTTTGCTACAGTCTCCTTTATTTCTTTTTCATTTATTTCTGCCCTAACTTCTATGATTTTTTTCCTTCAACTAAACCTGGGTTTCTTCATTTCTTCTTTTTCTAGTTGCTTTATGTGTAAAGTTAGGTTATTATTTGATTTTTCTCTTGTTTCTTGAGATAAGCTTGTATTGCTATGAACCTTCCCCTTTGCACTGCTCTTACTGAATCCCATAGGTTTTGGGTTGTTGAGTTTTCATTTTCATTTGTTTCTATGTATATTTTGATCTCTTTTTTGATTTCTTCTCTGATTTATTGGTTATTTAGAATTGTGTTGTTTAACCTCTGTATGTTTGCAGTTTTAATAGTTGACATCTAATCTTAACCACATTGTGATCAGAAAAGTTGCACTAGAGTTATGGCTCAGGATCTGCTCTATCCTGGATAATGTTCCATGTGCACTTGAGAAAAAGGTGAAATTTGTCTTTGGGGGATGAAATGTCCTATAGATATCAGTTAGGTCCAACTGGTCCATTGTACCATTTAAAGTTTGTGTTTCCTTGCTAATTTTCTGTTTAGTTGATCTATCCATAGGTATGAGTGAGGTATTAAAGTCTCCCACTATTATTTTACTGTTAATTTCCCCTTTCATACTTGTTAGAATTTGCCTTACATATTGCATGCTCTTATGTTGGGTGTATATATATTTATAATTGTTATATCTTTTTCTTGGATTGATCCTTTTGTCACATGTAGAGTCTGTCTTTGTCTATTTTCATGGCCTTTATTTCAAAGTCTACTTTATTTGATATGAGTATTGCTACTCCTGCTTTACTTTGGTACCCATTTGCATGAAATGTCTTTTTTCATCCCTTCACTTTCAGTCTGTGTGTACCTTGTTTTGAAGTCTTGTAGACAGCATATATAGAGGTTTTGTTTTTGTATCCATTCAGCCAGTCTTTGTCTTATGGTTGGGGCATTCAACCCATTTAAGGTAATTATTGATAAGTATGGTCCCATTGCCATTTACTTTGTTGTTTTGGGCTCAAGTTTATACACATTTCCTGTGTTTCCTGTCTAGAGAAGCTCCTTTAGCATTTGTTGAAGAGCTGGTTTGGTGGTGCCGAATTCTCTCAGTTTTTTGCCTGTCTGTAAAGTTTTTGATTTCTCCTTCATATTTGAATGATATCTTTGCTGGGTACAGTAATCTGTTTTGTAGGTTTTTCTCTTTCATCACTTTAAGTATGTCCTGCAAGTCCCCTCTGGCCTGAAGAGTTTCAACTGAGTGATCAGCTGTTATCTTCATGGGGATCCCCTTTTGTATTATTTACTCAATTTCCCTGTTTGCTCTTTGTGTCTGATCTTCGTTAATTTGATTAATATGTATCTGGGGTATTTTATCTTGGGTTTACCCCTCTGGTTTTCTTGGACTTCAGTGGCTATTTCTTTCCCAATTTTAAGGAAGTTTTCAATGATTATCTCCACAAGTATTTTTTCACTGTCTTTCTTTTTGTCTTCTTCTTCTGAGACTCCTATGATTTGAATGTTGGGACATTTAACATTGTCCCAGAGGTCTCTGAGGCTGTTCTTATTTATTTTGATTCTTTTTTCTTTTTGCCTCTCTGCTTCATTCATTTCCACCATTCTATCTTCCACCTCACTTATCCTGTATTCTGTCTCAGTTATTCTACTGTTGCTTCCCTCTAGTGTGCTTTTGATCTCAATTATTGCATTATTCATTATTGATTCACTCTTTTTTATTTCTTCTATCCTTGTTAAACATTTCTTGCATCTTCTCAATCCTTGTTTCTAGTCTATTTATCTGTAAGTCCATTTTGTTTTCAAGATTTTGAATCATCTTTACTATCATTATTCTGAATTCTTTTTCAGGTAGACTCCTTATCTCTTCCACTTTGGTTTGGTTTGGTGGGCATTTATCATGTTCTTTTACCACCTGAATATTTCTCTGTCTCTTCATTTTGTTTAGATTGCTGTGTTTGGGGTGGCCTCTCTGTATGGTGGAAATTTGTGGTTCCTCTTTATTATGGAGGTTCCTCCCTGTGGGTGGGGTTGGAAGAATGGCTTGTCAAGGTTTCCTGGTTAAGGAAGCTTGCTTTGGTGTTCTGGTGGGTGGAGCTGTATCTCTTTTCTCTGGAGTGCAATCAAGTATCCATTAGTGAGTTTTGGGGTTTCTATGGGTCTGATGTGACTTTGGGCAGCCTGTGTTTTAATGCTCATGGCTGTGTTCCTGTGTTGCTGGAGAATTAGTGTGGTATGTCTTGCTCTGGAACTTGTTCACTCCTGGGTGGAGCTTGGTTTCAGTGTAGGTATGGAGGCTTTTGGATGAGATCTTGTCAATTAATGTTCCCTGGAGTCAGGAGTGGCTGTGACTGGCTTACTAAGCATAGCCGAGAGGAGCTACCCCACGTCTGAGGTCAGGGGCAGAAGCCAGGAGGACCCCATGCCCGAAGGGTGGTAACCAAGACGAGTTACCCCACGTCCAAGGTCAGGGGCAATGGCTGAGAGTGCAAGGCTGCGATGGTGCAGGAATGGCCAAGAAGAGCTACCCTGCATCCGAGGTCGGGGCAGCAGCCGGCAGGAGCTAACTTGCATCCCAGGCCAGGGGTGGCAGCCAAGAGGAGCTGCCCCACACCCGAGGGCAGGGGCAGTGGCTGGGAGGAGCAACCCCACGTCCAAGGAGCGGTGGCTACATGGGCACAGGAGGAGCTAGAGGAGCTATCCCATGCTAAGATCAGGAAGGGTAGCAGTGAGGAAATACACTGCATCCAAGGTAAGGAGCAGTGGGTGCGCGGTGCTGGAGTAGCTGTGAAGAAATACTCACACCCAAGGTAAGAGAAACCCAAGTAAAATGGTAGGAGTTGCAAAAGGGCATCAGAGGGCAGACACACTGAAACCATACTCACAGAAAACTAGTCAGTCTAATCACACTAGGACCACAGCCATATCTAACTCAATAAAACTAAGCCATGCCTGAGGGGCAACCCAAGACAGGCGGATCATAGTGGAGAGGTTTGACAGAATGGGGTCCACTGGAGAAGGGAATGGCAAAACACTTCAGTATTCTGGCCTTGAGAACCCCATGAACAGTATGAAAAGACAAAATGATATGAGACTGAAAGAGGAACTCCCCAGGTCAGTAGGTGCCCAACACGCTACTGGAGATCAGTGGAGAAATAACTCCAGAAAGAATGAAGGAATAGAGCCAAAGCAAAAACAATACCAAGCTGTGGATGTGACTGGTGATAGAAGCAAGGTCCAATGTGCATAGGAACCTGGAATGTCAGGTCCATGAATCAAGGCAAATTGGAAGTGGTCAAACAAGAGATGGCAAGAGTGAATGTCGACATTCTAAGAACCAGCGAACTAAAAAGGACTGGAATGGGTAAATTTAACTCAGATGACCATTATATCTACTACTGCGGCAGGAATCCCTCAGAAGAAATGGAGTAGCCATCAAGATCAACAAACGAGTCTGAAATGCAGTACTTGGATGCAACCTCAAAAATGACAGAATGATCTCTGTTCGTTTCCAAGGCAAACCATTCAATATCACAGTAATCCAAGTCTATGCCCCAACCAGTAATGCTGAAGAAGCTGAAGTTGAATGGTTCTATGAAGACCTACAAGACCTTTTAGAACTAACACCCAGAAAAGATGTCCTTTTCATTACAGGGGACTGGAATGGAAAAGTGGGAAGTAAANACTGTATAGAGCTTCTCCATCTTTGGCTACAAAGAATATAATCAATCTGATTTCAGTGTTGACCATTGGGTGATGTCCATGTGTAGAATCTTCTCTTGTGTTTTTGGAAGAGGGTGTTTGTATGACCAGTGCATTTTCTTGACAAAACTCTATTATTCTTTTCCCTGCTTCATTCCACATTCCAAGGCCAAACACCTGTTACTCCAGGTGTCTCTTGACTTCCTACTTTTGCATTCAGTTCCCTATATTGAAAAGGACATTTTTTATGGGTGTTAGTTCTAAAAGGTCTTTTAGGTCTCATTGAAACATTCAACTTCAGCTTCTGTTACTGTTTGGGGCATAGACTTGGATTACCGTGGTATTGAATGGTTTGCCTTGGAGAAGAACTTTCTTGATTTAAACAAAGCTGTACACTAGGTCCACAGCCTTGTCTAACTCAGTGAAACTAACCCATGCCCAGGGGCAACTCAAGATGTGCAGGTCATGGTGGAGAGGTCTGACAGAATGTGCTACACTGGAGAAGGGAATGGCAAATCACTTCAGTATACTTGCCTTGAGAACTCCATGAACAGTATGAAAAGGCAAAATGATAGGATACTGAAAGAGGAACTCCCCAGGTCACTAGGTGCCCAATATGCTCCTGGAGATCAGTGGAGAAATAATTCCAGAAAGAATGNACAGAATGTGCTACACTGGAGAAGGGAATGGCAAATCACTTCAGTATACTTGCCTTGAGAACTCCATGAACAGTATGAAAAGGCAAAATGATAGGATACTGAAAGAGGAACTCCCCAGGTCACTAGGTGCCCAATATGCTCCTGGAGATCAGTGGAGAAATAATTCCAGAAAGAATGAAGGGATGGAGCCAAAGCAAAAACAATCCCCAGCTGTGGATGTGACAGGTAATAAAAGCAAGGTCCAATGCTATAAAGAGCAATCTTGGACTGGAATCTTGAATGTCAGGTCCATGAATCCAGGTAAATTGGAAGTGGTCAAACAAAAGATGGCAAGAGTGAACGTCGACATTCTAGGAATCTGCAAACAAAAATGGACTGAAATGGGTGAATTTAACTCAGATGACCATTATATCTACTACTGCAGGCAGGAATCCCTCNGGAAAAGAAATGCTAAAATTGCAAAATGGTTGTCTAGGGAGGCTTTACAAATTGCTGTGAAAAGAAGAGAGGCAACAAACAAAGGAGAAAAGGAAAGATATAAGCAAGTGAATGCAGAGTTCCAAAGAATAGCAAGAAGAGTTAAGGAAGTGTTCTTTAGAGATCAATGCAAAGAAATATAGGGCAGGAACAGAATGCGAAAGACTAGAGATCTCTTCAAGAAAATTAGAGAAGGGAACATTTCATGCAAAGATGGGCTTGAAAAAGGACAGAAATGATATGGACCTAATAGAAGTAGAAAATATAAAGAAGAGGTGGCAAGAATACACAGAAGACATATACAAAGAATATCTTCATGGCCCAGATAATCACAATGGTGTGATCACTCATCTAGAGCCAGACATCCTGGAATGTGAAGTCAAGTGGGCTTTAGAAAGCATCACTACGGACAAACTAGTGGAGGTGAAGGAATTCCAGTGGAGTTATTTCAAATCCTGAAAGATCATGCTGTGAAAGTGTTGCACTCAATATGCCAGCATATTTGGAAAACTCAGCAGTGGCCACAGGACTGGAAAAGGTCAGTTTTCATTCCAATCCCAAAGAAAGGCAATGCCAAAGATTGCTCAAAATACCACACAATTGCACTCATCTCACATGCTATTAAAGTAATGCTCAAAATTCTCCAAGCCAGGCTTTAGCAATACGTGAACTGTGAACTTCCTGATGTTCAAGCTAGCTTTAGAAAAGGCAGAGGAACCAGAGATCAAATCGTCAACATCTACTGGATCATCAAAAAAGCAAGAGAGTTCCCGAAAAACATATATTTCTACTTTATTGACTATGCCAAAGCCTTCCACTGTGTGGATCACAATAAACTGTGGAAAATTCTGAAAGAGATGGAAATACCAGACCACTTGACCTGCCCCTTGAGAAAACTGTATGCAGGTCAGAAAACAGCTGTTAGAACTAGACATAGAACAACAGACTGGTTTCAAATAGGAAAAGGAATATGTCAAGGCTATATATTGTCACCCTGCTTATTTAACTTATTGCAGAGTACATCATGAGAAATGCTGGGCTGAGAGAAACACAAGCTGGAATCAAGATTGCTGGGAGAAATATCAGTAACCTCAGAAATGCAGATGACACCACCCTTATGGCAGAAAGTGAAGAGGAACTAAAAAGCTTCTTGATGAAAGTGAAAGAGGAAAGTGAAAAAGTTGGCTTAAAAGTCAACATTCAGAAAACGAAGATCATGGCATCCGGTCCCATCACTTCATGGGAAATAAAGTCAGACTTTATTTTGGGGGGCTCCAAAATCACTGCACATGGTGACTGCAGCCATGAATTTAACAAACGCTTATTTCTTGGAAGAAAAGTTATGACCAACCTAGATAGCATATTCAAAAGCAGAGACATTACTTTGCCGACTAAGGTCCATCTAGTCAAGGCTATGGTTTTTCCCCTGGTCATGTATGGATGTGAGAGTTGGTCTGTGAAGAAGGCTGAGTGCCAAATAATTGATGCTTTTGAACTGTGGTGTTGGAGAAGACTCTTGAGAGTCTCTTGGATTGCACAGAGATTGAACCAATCCATTCTCAAGGAGATCAACCCTGGGATTTCTTTGAAAAGAATGATGCTAAAGCTGAAACTCCAGTACTTTGGCCACCTCGTGTGAAGAGTTGTCTCATTGAAAAAGACTGATGCTTGGAGGGATTTGGGGCAGGAGGAGAAAGGGACGACAGAGGATGAGGTGGCTGGAAGACATCACTGACTCGGTGGACTTGAGTCTGCATGAACTCCGAGAGTTGGTGATGGACAGGGAGGCCTGGCGTGCTGCAATTCATGGGGTTGCAAATAGTTGGACACGACTGAGAGACTGAACTGAACTGAATTGGAGTCATGAGCTTTCTGGTGTTCTCACATTTTGGATTTAAGCCTCCTGCCTCTGGCTTTCAGTCTTATTCTTCCAGTAGCCTCAAGACTTCTCCATCCATACAGCACAGGTGATTAAACACCTAGGTTAATGGATAAAAGATTATTGACAGTGAGAAACACCCATAGAGGTTCACAGAGTCCCATGGAGAAAAGAAGAGTGAGGAGGAAGATAGAGGGGACTAGTAGTTGAAGATGGAGAAGGCAATGGCACCCTACTCCAGTACTCTTGCCTGGAAAATCCTATGGATGGAGGAGCCTGGCAGGCTGCAGTCCATGGGGGTCATGAAAAGTCAGGTACGACTGAGCGACTTCACTTTCACTTTTCACTTTCATGAACTGGAGAAGGAAATGCAACCCACTCCAGTGTTCTTGCCTGAAGAATCCCAGGGGAGCCTGGTGGGCTGCCTTCTATGTGGTCGCACAGAGCCGAACATGACTGAAGTGACTTTGAAGCAGCAGCAGCATCAGGAGTTGAAGAGGGGGAGACAAAAGGGCAGAGAGCCATCTAGCCAGCAATCAGTTCCCTGTGTGCTCTCTTCAGCTTGGAACACACAGAAAGATTCACAGAATTAAGTAGATAAGAGAAAGGTGAAGAAGGAGATAGAGATGACCTTTGGGAGAAAATGAAGAGTCAAAAGGGGAGAGAGCAATCAAGCCAGTAATCACACCCTAGAGTAAAAATGGGTACTGAAGATTTGATTCTTAAAAGTACAAAATTGATAACAACTACCAAAAAGCAAAGATTAAAAATCTAGAGTAGAGGATAAACTCTCAAAAATACCATAATAAAAACACAAAACAAAAAATACAATACAAAACATTTTAAATATATATATATATATATGAAATTTGCTTTAAAAATAGTCCTTTTTTTGCAAGTAATAGCAGGTTATAAAAATTAAAATGAAAGGAGTAATAAAGAGCTTAAAAAGAAAANAAAAACAAAAAAAGGTAAAAAAAAAAAAAAAAAAAAAACAATAAAAAATATTTTAAATATATATATATATATATATATATATATATATATATATGAAATTTGCTTTAAAAATAGTCCTTTTTTTGCAAGTAATAGCAGGTTATAAAAATTAAAATGAAAGGAGTAATAAAGAGCTTAAAAAGAAAAAAAAGATAAAATGAAAATACTACAAGTATATCTAGGAATTTTTCAGGAGATTTGAGTGTAGTGTGGGGTCAGTTCAGTTTTGGAGAGTTCCTTGTTCCAGCTTATACTTCTTTTCAAGGTCTAAGCAGCTCAGGTTCAGATTTTTAGGTATTTCACAAAGGCACTCCCCTGGGTGTGTGTTTTGTGTCCTTCCCAGGCCTGAGGAGCTCAGGTGACCAGGTGCTTAGCAAGCACACTGTCCCAGGTGGGCTGTACATCTTAATCATCTCCCTGGTCCCAGCCGCTCGGTTTCCTGGGTGTGCTGCCAGAGCATCATCTCAGATGTGCCATGTGTCTTCTCTGGGGAGCTGATCTCTGGCTGTGACCCTCCTAGTAGATGTCAACCATTCAGAATCCCAGGAAGACTTGGTTAGCAACTGGGAGCCTTCTCACTGTTTGACAGAGGATGCAGTCTCTGGGGCCGAGATTGCCCCTTGCCTTCTGGCTCTGGCTGTCACACACCTGCCTCTCTACCTCCAGCAGGGAGAGGGGCTGGTCTGTAGCCGACTAGCTCTCCTTTGACATTCACCCAATCCTTTGTTCTGTAAGTGGGCCAGGTTGTGCCTTAGGTTAGAGCTATTCTAGGGAAATTTCTCTCTCTCTCTCTCTCTCTCTTTGACTATTCAACAGTTTGGGTTGCTATCTCAGGTTAACTCCTTCATATTGTCCTCAGGGCATTCAAGCTCAGTCCTTACCTTAAGCATGCAACCCACGCCTCCCTGTCCAGCCCCCACCACTGGTAGCAAACGTGAACCTCTGGGCTACATCTCCACTGGGAGTTGCACCTAGACATGTAATCTGTGGATATATTTTTTGTTTGTTTGTTTTTTCCCTCCTGGTTATGTTGCCTTCTGAGATTCCAAAACTCCCCATAGACCCACCGGTGAAAGGATTTCCAGCTGTTTGGAAACAACTGCTCCTCCTTCATGACTCCCTCCTCAGAATGGGTCTCCATCTCTAACTCTTTTGTCTGTCTTTCTGTGTTTTATATTTTGCCCTACCTCCTTCTGAAGAGAATGGGCTGCCTTTCTGGGTGCCTGGTGTCCTCCGCCAGTGTTCAGAAGTGGTTTTTTGGAAGTTGGTTAGCACTCAATTGATCTTTTGTTGAATTTTTTGAGAAGAAAACGTTCTCCCCTTCCTATTCCTTCGCCATATTAGGGTATCTCCAATTTTTTTCCTTATTTTTTGAAAATTTATGTTTCTTATATAAAATTGGCCCATTTTATTTTAGAAATGGAAGGAAGTATGATTCAAGGCATCAAGTTAGTTTCTACTTGAAACTAACTTAGTTTCTATGCAGTAATTCTCAGAATCTTTCCGTTGGCCAAATTTCACAAATCAGTCAAATGGTATTACCTTCTGAAGGAAAGTACTGCAAAGCCACTCAATTTCTAAGTAAGAAATGTACCATAATCATAAAAAGGAATAAAAATAATACCAACTATGTATAAAGAGCCTTTAAAAATGTGCCTACCCTGAGATCCAGCAATTCCATTCCTAGGGATGCATCCTAAGTAACATTATTGTCACACAAAGACATTCATTATAGTTTTACATAAAATCTTAAAATTTGAAAACACTCTAAGTGTACAAATTAGGGAGTGGTTTCAGTAAATCACAAGATTAACATTCTGTTATGAATTTTATTACACAGGAATCTTGTCTGTTTTGTTCATAACTGTATCATTAACATTCACATGAAAAAACAAAGAACATAAAACTGTACATAAAGTTTGCTATCTACTACATAAAACCAATACGTTTATTGTGAAAAGAAAGGAAGTAAACACATCAAAATGCTAATAGTGAGATTATGGGTAATTTTGTTTATGACTATAACCTTTTGCATTTAAAAATTCATACAAAGTATGTCCATATTGAGAATCTAAAAATATAGTAATAGAAATATACGTAAAGGATGGCAAATGAAAATACAAATTATACATGGAACATTTATGTTCTTGGATTATTGGTGTCAATAAAAAATAAGCATTAGGAGACCCATGTTCAATCCCTGGGTTGGGAAGATCCCCTGGAGAAGGAAATGGCAATCCACTCCAGTACTATTGCCTGGAAAATCCCATAGACAGAGGAGCCTGGTAGGCTACATGTAGTCCATGGGGTCACAAAGAGTCGGACATGACTGAGCGACTTTACTTCACTTTAGAAAAACTGTTGAGGTAAAACCAATTTAAAATAGTCCTGATAAAGGACTACTTTATTTTTTACATATACTTATTAAGTCAATGAAAATAGTCAAATACATACAAAATCAGCATTAATGGACCAAAAAAGGTGGTGTCAAAATTTTCAAGGAGTAACTCCTAGTTGATTAAGGAGTATTAACTAGATAGAGTTCCAGAAAAACATCTATTTCTGCTTTACTGACTATGCCAAAGTCTTTGACTGTGTGGATCACAATAAACTGTGGAAAATTCTGAAAGAGATGGGAATACCAGACAACTTAACCTGCCTCTTGAGAAATCTGTATGCAGGTCAGGAAGCAACAGTTAGATCTGGACATGGAACAACAGACTGGTTCCAAATAGGAAAAGGAGGATGTTAAGGCTGTATATTGGCACCCTACTTATTTAACTTCTAGGCACAGTACATCATGAGAAACGCTGGGATGGAAGAAACACAAGCTGGAATCAAGATTGCTGGGAGAAATATCAATAACCTCAGATATGCAGATGACACCACCCTTATGGCAGAAAGTGAAGAGGAACTAAAAAGCCTCTTGATGAAAGTGAAAGAGGAGAGTGAAAAAGTTGGCTGAAAGCTCAACATTCAGAAAACGAAGATCATGGCATCTGGTCTCATCATTTCATGGGAAATAGATGGGGAAACAGTGGAAACAGTGTCAGACATTTTTGGGGGGACTCTAGAATCACTGCAGATGGTGACTGCAGCCATGAAATTAAAAAATGCTTACTTCTTGAAAGAAAAGTTATGACCAACCTAGATAGCATATTCAAAAGCAGAGCTATTACTTTGCCTACTAAGGTCCGCCTAGTCAAGGCTATGGTTTTTCCTGTGGTCATGTATAGATGTGAGAGTTTGACTGTGAAGAAGGCTGAGTGCTGAAGAATTGATGCTTTTGAACTGTGGTGTTGGAGAGGACTCTTGAGAGTCCCTTGGACTGCACGGACATCCAACCAGTCCATTCTGAAGGAGATCAGCCCTGGGATTTCTTTGGAAGGAATGATGATAAAGCTGGAACTCCAGTACCTTGGCCACTTCATGCAAAGAGTTTACTCATTGGAAAAGACTCTGATGCTGGGAGGGATTGAGGGCAGGACAAGAAGGTAGATATAAGAGACGTGGGTTTGACCCTTGGGTCAGGATGATCTCCTGGAGGAGGGGACTGCAACCCTCTCCACTATTCTTGCCTGGAGAATTCCATGGACAGAGGAGCCTGGCAAGTTGCATTCCATAGGGTCGCATAGAGTAAAACATAAACTGAAGTAACTTAGCACATAAGAACTCAAAAGGAAAAAATTTAAATTGGGATTCAGGAGACCAGTGTTCAAATGTTGCTGTTTGTCACCAATATGGTGGCCCTAGGCAAGCTAATTAAATTTTCTCTAGGGTTTCAATGTGTAATAGAGATGAATCAAATAACCCGTTTACCTGGCATGACATAGAATTTTAAAGATGTAGGAAGGTAGTAATAGAGTCATCCAGAGCTATATTGTATATTTCAAAAACAGAACTAGGTTGAATCTCGTGTTGATACATCCTATATAAAACAAAGAAATGTGAATGCTTTGCATATAAAATATTAGCCCAGTAAGGTAATATCTCTATTTCATATTGATGAGACATTCTAATTTTCAAACCTATGTAATGAAGATAAGTGTTAATACTATAACTTTATGATTAAAAATAAAATCTGAAATGTCTCTTTCATCCATTCTTACCATTACCCAGGAAGCTCCAGTAGGTTAAAAAGAGTTGGATATATTTTCATCAACTTATATTTTAATTACTCATTGATGTTACAAGTGAAGATGAACACTTAAAAGTTTGTCAAAATAATCCTTGAAGTGAGTCAATAATCTGAATAAACTTGGAGCAAATTAAAAGGGGTAAAGTGTAATGTGAAATGAGCCAGCGATCTTATGTTTCCTGGAACATGAAAAGCAAGCCCTAAGTGTGTGTGTGTGTGCACGTGCGTGCATGTGTTCAGTTGTGTCAGACTCTTTGTGGACCCATAGACTATACCCTGCCAAGCTCCTCTGTCCATGAAATTTTCCTG
This sequence comes from Neotragus moschatus, assembly GCA_006410615.1. NCBI lineage: Eukaryota > Metazoa > Chordata > Mammalia > Artiodactyla > Bovidae > Neotragus > Neotragus moschatus. Next base: position 29,240 of record SJYA01003215.1, read on the forward strand.
GCAAAATTCTGGACTGGGTTGCCATTTCCTACTCCAGGATATCTTCTGGACCCAAGGGCTAACCTGCATCTCCTCTGCCTTCTGCACTGGCAACCAGGTTCTTTACCACTAGCACCATCTGGGAAGTCCAAGTCCTACATTAAGTTTTGGCTAGTCTGTTTTGTTTTTTGCTATTGTTGTTGTTCATAATTTAATCGCCTATGCTTAGCAGAGTGTTGCTTCAGAGTAGATGATCGCCAAAGATTTGTTGAATGCATAGAAGTGTAAGAGACTGTATGAGGAGCAAAGAGTTTAGTAGAGATAAAGGGCTGAGAGATTACAACTTAAATAGTACAAAAGTGGATATTTTTGTAGCTCCTAAGTGACATTTAATAATAAAGTAGGTGAAAGTGAAAGTCTTTCAGTTGTGTCTGACTCTTTGTGATCTCATGGACTATACAGTCCATGGAATTCCCCAGGCTAGAATACTGAAGTGGGTAGCCGTTCCCTCTCCAGAGGATTTTCCCAGCCTAGGGATTAAACCCAGGTCTTCTGCATAGCAGGTGAATTCTTTACCAGTTTAAGACACAAGGGAAACCCAAGAATACTGGAGTGGGTGGCCTATACCTTCTCCAGGGGATCTTCCTGGCCCAGGAACTGAGCCAAGGCCTCCTGCATTGCAGGTGGATTCTTTACCAACTGAGCTATCAGGGAAGCTAATGTAGGTATTGTGTTGCAATTATTGTGGTCTTCTATAGCTTTAGATATTCTTATTTGAAACATGTGCTCAGAAATTCTCATTTTCAAAGTATTATAAACACATGCATCCACACACACAATTGTGAATCACAGAATCAGAAGAACTTATTCAAAAAAGGCAATTTTATAAAGCTGATGAGAAAACTTTACTAAATGTTATATTTGTATGTAAGACCCCAAACAACAAAATGGGATTAAATTTTAAGAAGACAACTGAAGATCACTGATAAAATTCATTACATATTTATTGTGATTTTTCAAATGGAGACATATCAAAAAGCAACAGAATCAGAAAATTTAAGAAGCATCATCCATGCACTACTTTTTATGGCTATTCTTATCGATACAAATACTAAACATAAAACTCCCATATTTCAGTAGGTGAGCATGTGTATCCAAACTATTCATTCAATCATTTTTCTGCTAGTCCCCTCATATCCTTGATATCTATTCCCCCATTGAAAGATGCTGTGATAGACCTTATCGGTTGCCTATCCACTTACCCCTTCTTTTTTTCAGAATGTGATAATAACTGCTCTAATGTTCCATGCTAGTTTATGACTTTTTCCAGTGTCTGTCCCTTTGTCTAAAATAGTTAGCAACTTAAAAAACTACACAATGTGAGAGTTGCAAGTTATGTTTTATTGGCGACAAAATGAAGACTGCAACTCTGGGGATAGCACTTTGGTTAACTCTGAGAAACTTCTCCAAAGAGGCAATGGGAAAGATCAGTATTTATGTGATTTTTGTGAAAAGAAATACATACAATCAATCACAGATTTTTTACAGAAAGTTTCTGCTAGTGAAGCATTTTCTTGTGAAGCATTTTGATAATTAAAAAAAGAAAAAAGAAAAAAAAAACAGTCATCACCGTGAAGGATTTTAGTGCTTTTCTAGATATGAGGAGATACAAGAATTGGACTCATACAATTCATTCCTGAAATTATCTATCTGAAGACCTGTCTTGCCAGATATTCCCTGGGTATAAAGTGACTCATTTCTTCTCTCCACTCTGAATTCCTTTTAGGGGATGTTGAAGGTCAGCAGCTGCAGCAGCACAAGATTGCAAGTGCCGATGGTAAGTGCCAATTTGTAGTTGACAGGAACCCTTGATGGTCATGGTTTTCCCTCATAGCTCAGTCGGTAAAGAATCTGCCTGAAATGTGTGAGACCTAGGTTTGATTCCTGGGTCAGGAAGATCTCCTGGAGAATGAAATGGCAACCCACTCCAGTATTCTTGCCTGGAGAATCCCATGGATAGAGGAGCCTGGCAGGCTACAGTCCATGGGGTCGCAAGAGTTGGACATGACTTAGCGACTAAACCACCACCACCACCTGATGATCATAAATTTAACCATACTTTGGGAGGCATTTCATGACCATTTTTTCCCACAGTGCTAGGTCCCATTCTTATGTCTGCCTAAGATTTCTATGATAGGCCATACAAAGTGCTGTTACTGGACTAGGTTTATCCACAGTAACCATAGGGTTCTAGATCAATCTTTCTTACTCCATCTGTTTTATGATCCAGGAAAAATTCCCTCTTGTTTTATCTTCTCATACCTAGAGTCATACTATTACAATCATTAGTTGCATACAGAACTATATATTTGATCAACTGCTTTGAATCAACTAGTCATCATTACTTTTATTGGAGGTTCAGTCACATATGGTAATATAAGCAACAAAATATTTGTAAAACAGGCAAAATACAAATAATGTAGTGACAAGCCAAGGGATTCAATTAGCTATTGCCCAGTATATTTTCAGGTCATCTGACTTAGTCTATTATGTGCCAATCTTTGTCTTTCAGGAAATTATATATTGACACTGTCCAAAAGGCTCCCAGTCTAATTTCTTACTGTTGCTAGTCTGGTTATCCTTGTGTGCATGCTAAACCACTACAGTCGTGCTAGATTTTTTGTGACCTTATGGACCATAGACCTCTAGGCTCCTAGAGCCTAGGTGCATGGGATTCTCCAGGAAGAAATGCTGGAGTAGGTTACCATGTCCTCTGTAAAGGGATCTTTCTGAGTTAGGGATTGAACCTGCATCTTCTACATTTCCTGAATTGCTGGGCAGGTTCTTTAACACTGACACCACCATAATTTAACTGTTCTCAAGATAAAGGAGGGCCTTAAAACTTAAATGTACACCCATAGTTGATTCATGTCAATGTATGGCTGAAACCACTAAAATATTTTAAAGTAATTAGCCTCCAATTAAAATAAATAAATTAGTTAAAAAAAAAACTTAAATGGTCACAGCTTGATGTTAATTCCATCCCTTACTGGGACTGGATTTCCACAACTCCTTGGATGACTTTTTGCTTGCTGCTTTGTTTGAGGTTGAATAAATTTAGAGAAAAATGCATATTCATGGCCACAGTCAGAACAGGTATTAATAACTGGCTAGGTGACAGGAACTCAGTAATATCACCAGAAATGCCATAAAAAAATTGCTAGAGCTAGTCAATGAATATAGTAAAGTTAGAGGATATAAAATTAATGCCCAGAAAATCCTTGCATTCCTATACACTAATAATGAAAAAGCAGAAAGAGGAACTAAGGAAACAGTCTCATTCACCACTGCAACAAAAAGAATACAATATTTAGGGATAAATTTACTTAAAAAGACAAAACCTGTATACAGAAAACTATAAAACACTAATGAAAGAAATCAAAGATGACACAAATAAACGGAGAAATATACCATTCTCTTGGACTGGAATTAAGTTGACTTGGGCTATAACTAAAATGACTACTATGCAAAGCAATCTATAGTTTTGATGCAATCTCTATCAAACTGCCTATGATATTTCACAGAAGTAGAACAAATGATTTTACAATGTGTATGGAAACACAAAAAGACCCCAAATAGCCAAAGCAACCTGAGAAAGAAGAATATAACTGGAAGAATCAACTTTCCCCACTTCAGCCTATACTACTAAACTATAGTCATCAAGACAGTATGGTACTGGCACAAAGCAAAAATACAGAAAAAATGGAACAAACTAGAAATCCTGGAGATAAAACCAAACACCTATGGACACCTTATCTTTTATAAAGGAGACAAAAATACAGAATGCAGAAAAGGCAGTCTCTTCAAAAAGTGGTGCTGAGAAAGCTGGTCAAACACGTGTATAAGAATGAGTTTAGAACACTTTTCAACAAAATCCACAAAAATAAACTCAAAATGGATTAAAGGCCCGTATTTAAGACCAAAAACTATAAAACTCTTAGAGGAAAACATAGGCAGAAAACTCTCTGACATAAATCACAGCAAGATCTTCTATGACCCACCTCCCAGAGTAATGAAAATAAACATAAACACGTGAGATCTAATTAACCTTAAATGCTTTTGCATAATGAAGAAAACTATAAGCAAGGTGAAAAGACAGCCTTCAGAATGGGAAAAAATAACAGCAAATGAAAAAATTGTCAAATAGTTAATCTCCAAAATATACAAGTTGTTCATGCAGTTCAATACTAGAAAAATGAACAACCCAATCAAAAAGTGGGCAGAAGGCCTAAATGGGAAGAAGATATATAGATGGCTAATAAACACAGGAAAAAATGTCCAACATCACTCATTATTAGAGAAATGCAAATCAAAACCACAATGAGCTGTCATCTCACACCAGTCAGAATGGCCATTATCAAAAAGTCTACAAACAACAAATATTTAAAAGATGTTGAGAAAAGGGAACTCTTACAATGCTGATGGGAATGCAAACTGATACAACCACTATGGAGAACAGTATGGAGACTCCTTAAAAACTATAAATAAAGCTAACATACAACCCAGCAATACCCCCAAGGAAACCAGAATTGAAAAAGACACATGTACACCAATGTCCATTGCCCAGCATTATCTACAATAGCTAGGACATGGAAACAACTTACATATCAATTGGCAGATGAATGGATAAGGAAGTTGTGGCACATATACACAATGGAATATTACTTAAATATTAAAAATAACATATTTCAGCCAGTTTTAGTGAGGTGAATGAAACTAGAGCCTATTATACAGAGTGAAGTAAATCAGGAAAAGAAAGCTGTTTTTATTGTTCAGAAATTCAGTTGTGTTTGACTCTTGGAAACCCCATGAACTTCAGCTCACTCAGCTTCCCCACCCTTCACCATCTCCCAGAGTTTGCTCAAACTCATGTCCATTGAGTCAGCGATCCTCTGTGCAGCCTTCTCCTCCTGCCTTCAATCTTTCCCAGCATCAGGGATTTTCCCAATGAGTCAGCGCTTCCCATAAGGTGGCCAAAGTATTGGAGCTTCAGTTTCAGCATCAGTCTTTCCAATGAATATTCAGGGTTAATTTCCTTTTGGATTGACTGATTGAATCTCTTTGTAGTTAAAGGGACTCTCAAAAATTTTCTCCAAACAGACAGTTTGAAAACAACAATTCGTTGACACTCAGACTTAATAGTCCAACTCTCACATCCATACATGACCACAG
>SJYA01003215.1:49636-60513 GCA_006410615.1 Neotragus moschatus
AAAAAAAAAAAAAAGATATCGTAGAATTTCAGACAGTTTAATAACAGCAAAATGATATCTGAGAATTTCAGACAGTTTAATAACAACAACTTTAATGAAGCAAGGTCTCTCTACTCACCATCTATCCCCAATCTCCCCTAAATTTTTCCATTTTTTTCCTTTTTAAGAATATAGTATAATCTTCTGTAAAAGCTTTTTAAGTTTGTTCATGACAGTCTCAACGTATGTGGGGTGGGAGTGGGGTGAAGGATGAGAGAGAGGCCATAACTGTTTTATATGTGAGTCATTTATAAGTCAGAATCTATACTGTGTCAAAATAAAAAAAAACCTTATAAATTAACTTCAATCAGTAACCAGTAACTACCGCTTGAAGGAAACTAGCTGTGCCTTTAGAGTAGTAATATGTAAAATATTTTAATTACAATTTTGCACACAAACTATACCAGAAAATAAGAAACAAGATCTCTTTTGGAAATACTTTAACACTTAAGTAATAAAGTCAGAAGTAAAGAGAAAATAAACATTAAGTTTTGTTTCTAATTACGTACTACTAGAGCTTCCNCTTTAGAGTAGTAATATGTAAAATATTTTAATTACAATTTTGCACACAAACTATACCAGAAAATAAGAAACAAGATCTCTTTTGGAAATACTTTAACACTTAAGTAATAAAGTCAGAAGTAAAGAGAAAATAAACATTAAGTTTTGTTTCTAATTACGTACTACTAGAGCTTCCCTTGCGGCTCAGTTGGTAAAGAATCCACCTGCAATGAGGGAGACCTGGGTTCGATCCCTGGGTTTGGGAAGATCTTCTGGAGAAGGGAGCAGCTACCCACTCCAGTATTCTGGCCTGAAGAATTCCATGGACTGTATAGTCCATGGGGTCACAAAGAGTGGGACACGACTGAGTGACTTTCACTTCACTTCAGGATCTGATCTTGAAATTCTCTAGCTGAATATTAATCTATTCAAATAAAAATAAAGAACATATCAAAGTTACAGATATAGAAAGGATAAATAAAGCAAAGAGAATGGAATCAGGATTCAAAAGGTCCCCTTTGGAACAATGGAGAGAATACAGGAATTACAGAAAGGATATGAGTGTACTGGTGGGTCAGATGGTTAAGTGTCTGCTTACAATGTGGGAGACCCGGGTTTGATCCCTGGGTCGGGAAGATCCTCCGGAGAAGGACATGGCAACCCACTCCAGTACTCTTGACTGGAAAATCCCATGGACAGAGGAATGTGGTAGGCTACAGTCCATGAGGTCGCAAAGAGTTGGACACAACTGAGTGACTTCACTTATAGGAGTGTAAAGAAGTCCTATACATAGTTTCAAGAAACCAACCAAGGACAAAGACTGGTTAACAGCAGCTCTCGAGAAAAAAAGACCTAGAGATGCGCTTACTACCAGAGAAGTATAAACTAACACTGAAAAACAGTGGACATTGGAAGAAAAAAGAACCTAATTTATTCTGAAGCAGCGCAGATGGAAACTAAGCTCCCTAAGGGCAGGGATCATTTTTAATTCCTTAGCCACTTTACCTCCAAGGCCTAATACAGAAGTATCTGTGTGTGTTGTCAGTGGCTTAGTTGTGTCGGGACTCTGCGATCCCAGGAACTCTAGCGCACAAGTCTCCTCTGTCCATAGAATTCTCCAGGGAAGAATGGGGAATGCGTTGCCATTCCCTTCTCCAGGGGATCCTCCCCACCCAGGGACAGAAACTGGGTCTCCCAAAATTGAACCATCTGACCCACCAGGGAAGCTCTTGAGGACAGAACATATGTGACAAACTGCAGCATGTCCAAGGATAATGCCCAACATGGTAAAAAGTTTAGATAGCACATTTCAGAAGACATGGCTAGAAGGAAAAAACTGTTTAGTCTGGAAAAGAAAAAATTTAAGTAGGACAAAATAACTGTCACTGAATAGTTGTAAAGTGGACACTGGATCTACAGGGGATAATTGTAGAGAGCAAAAGTAGAACCAGTAAATAAAAACTACAGGGAGGCACCTCTGAGATCATGATCAAGGAAGTCTTCCTAAAACGACAAATTTGCAAACCTGGAATTGATAGCCACCAGCTGTGAAATCCCTATCTAGGGGCGTACTTTTGAAAAGAAAGGGCTGGAGGATTCCCTTGTACTGTGTGGAAAGCTGCGTTAGATGATCTCTAAGATCTCTTCCAAGTCTATGATTCTGCAAGTAGAAAGAAGTCCAGTAAAGTAACTGTTCTTGCCCTCAACACTCCCAAAGTTTAAAATTTTAAAAATAAAACCCAGAAACTTTGTTAATTAAAGGAATGAGCCCACCAAGAAGGGACAAAGGTAGTCAAGATACTTGCTATGAAGAGATTGTTTTGCTTGGGATTAAGCTTATCATTGAGAGTGAGAATAGGTCACCAATTTCAGCTAAAGTCACTCATTTCCTGTTTGGCCAGGGGCAAATGATTTCATCTCTCCACTGGAACTGAAAAACAGTAATTTAAAATACCAATATTACAGGAATATAATTTAAATCGGTAAACTGCAAGATGCTTTGGAATTTACCTTGGAATTTAATTACAATTAAAACTGTACTTTCCACCTGAAACTAACACAATATTGTAAATCGACTATATTCCAGTTAAAAGTTAAATTTAAAAAAAAGAAATACTAAAAGAAAACCCTGTACTTTCCTACTTTATATATTAGGGTTGAACTAGTAAGTAAATCTATTATAAACAATAAGAACCAAGGCACCCCACTCCAGTACTCTTGCCTGGCAAATTCCATGGACGGAGGAGCCTGGAAGGCTGCATGGGGTCGCTAAGAGTCGGCAGGACTGAGCAACTTCACTTTCACTTTTCACTTTCATGCATTGGAGAAGGAAATGGCAACCCACTCCAGTGTTCTTGCCTGGAGAATCCCAGGGACGGGGGAGCCTGGTGGGCTGCCGTCTCTGGGGTCGCACAGAGTTGGACACTACTGAAGCGACTTAGCAGCAGCAGCAGCAGCATCTTACTGTCAGAGAAAGAAATTACAAATAAGCAAGGAGGGGAATGCTACAATGAACTCTGTGATGCTGGATTAGAGTCAGAGAGACCAGCATGAACCATGTTTATATTTATATTTATACAGAGAGAGACAGAAACAGGTATGTGTAGGGAATTCCCTGGCAGTGCAGTGCTTAGGACTTTGTCCTTTCACTGTTGAAGGCACAGGTTCAATCTCTAATCAGGGAACTAATATTCCATGAGGGGTGGCCAAAAAATACAAAAATCAGATGTGTATACCTGGGTCAGTATACATAAATATATTTCCTAACTCTGTTTCCTAAGAATGTCAAGAAGCAGTAATATCCCAGTAGCAATGAATAAGTGAACACCTAGTTCATTTAGAAATCAGATCTTGGTTTCTAAATATTTTTCTCCAATAAAAGAAATCAGGAGAAATGGTTGATTCTAGGACTGAGGCAGAGAAAATACAAAATCAGACTGGGGCATCTGTGATATCAGAAAGTAAAAATGTGTTTAAAAAAAAAAAAAAAAGGGACAGGGTAGGAGGGGGACATGTCAAAAGAACATAGGTGCCAAATGGTCAAAGCTAGAAGGATTTATACAACGAAATACAACCCAGAGGGGGAAAAATATTCATGAATCCACACTAAATGATTAAATTAAATAAATTGGAGGAAAGCACAAATCTTTCTTACAGAAGAATTCCAAACAATAAATGTAGGAGGAATGAAAGAAATAGAAAATCACCAGTAGAATAGCACAGTAATTGCTGCTGTGGGCAAGTTTCACTGACATTAGAGGATGAAACTTTAAGAAAAAAAATCAGATCTTTGTATAGCCTCTCAGAGATATTTACTAATTACTGTGGGTGGTTTTAACATATGCTCACAAATTCTTTGATACTCAGGAGGTGGAGCTTAAATTCCCTTGCCCTGGAGGGTGGGCTTGACTCGGTGACTCATTTCTAGCTTCTAACAAATGAAGTAAGGAAACAGAAAAAGAGTCACTTTATAAAAAACCAGGCAGCCAAGTTACTAACATCAAGTTACTAAAGTTAATATCAGCAATAAGCCACGTTGATATCAGATATCATCCGATACAAAATGTGCGACAGGAAGGGCATACTATCTCCCTGATATTCTTCCCTAAAATGCTTAATCTCAGACTAATCATGAGAAAACAAAACAAAATAACAAAGAAAAAGAAAAGAGAAAACTCAAATTCAGGAACACTCTACAGATGATCACTACTCTTCAAAAGTGGCAAGGAGAAACCAAGAAACGGAAGGTAGTGGGTACAATATATATTTGCTGGATCCCCTTTCTTGACCCTAATTGTCCTCAACACACTCACTCCAAGCAATAAGGCTGTCACAGTAAGCTGGCTCTGGAGGCTTCCCAGGTACACAGTGGTAAAGACACTGACTGCCAATGCAGAAGCTTGGTGATAGACCATGAAGTCGGAAAAAGCTGGACAAGACTGACTGACTCAGCACACACACACACAAGCCGGTTCTAAGAATGCCATTAGAAAGACAAATCAGAGATACCTACTCAGTTTCCTTTTCAAATTGAGCAAATCATATGAACTATATCAAGACAACTTCAAAATGTTCCTTTCAGATGTCCTTGCTTTTTAAGGAAAAATAAAACCTACATATCAACAAGTGATGATTAATACTTTAAAAAAAAAAAAAAAACAGGAAAAGGAGAATAGTGATGTCAAAAATTTGAAGTGTCAACAGCAAAAGTTTACACAGCCAAAGGATGGAACACCAAGTTCAGAGACCAGATCAGGGAAGAAAAGAACAAGACCCTAAGATCAACAGGGCCCACATCTCTAAAACTAAGCCACCTACCTTGATGTAGGTGGGAGGTTCAGACCACACAAAGGAAAGCTCATCCCCACCCACCCCCACTCTACACCCAAAATTAAAACTGCAAGCATCTTGCCCTGTTCTCAAGCTACTCTGACAAACTTGCCACTCTCTCCCTTGAAAGCCAATTAGTACATGAACATTTTTATACCCTCTAAAAAAATAAAGCCAAGCCACGTAAACCTGAGAAAATCCAGGTGTTTCCTTCACTGTCACCAAACAATGGAAAATGACTTTTTAAATATTTAATATAAACATATTTATACATTTGGGGATTTTAACTCAAGTAAATATATGCTGGGATGACAAATATATGCAGAGACGACTTAAAAAACCGAAGAGGCTTCCTTGGTGGCTCAGTAGTAAAGAATCCACCTGTCAATGGAGGACATACAGGTTAGATCCTCAATCCCTGATCCAGAAATAGCCCACATACCACAGAGCAACTAAGCCTGTGCTCTAGAGCCTGGGTACCACAACTACTGAAAACCCCAGTACCTAGAGACGGTGTTAGGCACCAAGAGAAGCCAACTCAACGAGAATTCATGCACTGCAACTACGGAGGAGCCCCCTCTTGCCACAGCTAGAAAAAGTGCCTGCCCAACAATACGTAAATAAAATTATCTATTGCAAAAAAAAACTGAGACAGTGAGGAAATGTGTTAGGATCTCCTCTCCCCAGCACTGTCCAATGTAAATATGTGAGTAAAATATGTGAGATAGCACAATGCAGAAAGAAGGCTGGCCCACTAGGCTTCCGTAACTTGATTAAAACATTCCCTAAGAACATCCAGTGCTCTTAGTTTCAATTCTATAATCAACTGCACTCTTATTACTGATTTGCCTGCCCAGAAACAAAGGAGGTGTCCTGGGCCTGTAGGTAATTAATACCAGTTGTTCATATGGCACTTAAAACTTTGGACGTAAATAAACTGCTATCTGGCTTATCATTCTCCAGTGAGATTACTTTGCACGAATAAATTCTCAAGTGCTTGAATCACCCCAGTGTGAACCTACAGTTTCTGAACTACTGTGTGGGAGTCAGAAGGACCCTGGTGTGGATGCCACTTAATCTGTGTGACCTCTGATTTCCATCAGTCTCAATTTCCTCACCTAGAAATAAACACCTACAACTAGTGCCTGGCAGACAGCAAGTACTCAAGAAGTGATAGCTTTATTCTACTTAAGCCATATTTGAAAGCAAGCGTATAACTGAGGTAAAAACATTTCATTTAAAAAAGCAGTAGTATGGATCGTCAAACCACAATTTAAAAGACACCNTCTGAGTGAACTCTGGGAGTTGGTGATGGACAGGGAGGCCTGGCATGCTGCAATTCATGGGGTTGCAAGCAGTCGGACATGACTGAGCAACTGATCTGAACTGAACTGAATAGGTATATAACTTCTTGCTAAAAACTAACAAGGGAGCACTCTTTCCATCCCCTTTGATGTCTATGTCAGCAGCTTCCTCTATCTCTTTCATACTTTAATAAAACTTTATTACACAAAAAACTCAAGAGTGATAAGCCTCGTCACTGGCCTCATATCGAGTTCCTCTCCTCTGGAGGCCAAGAATCCTGGCTTTGTTCATGGCTTGTAACAGCAACTTTTCATCTTTGTGTCTCATATGGGATACTTCACCACAAAGTAAGGACACAAGGAGCTCTAGTTCTTTGTTATCCTAGTAAACACGTTTTTTACTTTGCTTTACTAACTCTACAGTGTGTTTGTTTGTGTGATTTATTGAAAGAGATGCACAAGCAAGTGTGAAGTTAGAGTTGTGCCCTAATCTGTTGTTCCACAGTGACTTCACNACCGCAAAGTAAGGACACAAGGAGCTCTAGTTCTTTGTTATCCTAGTAAACACGTTTTTTACTTTGCTTTACTAACTCTACAGTGTGTTTGTTTGTGTGATTTATTGAAAGAGATGCACAAGCAAGTGTGAAGTTAGAGTTGTGCCCTAATCTGTTGTTCCACAGTGACTTCACATGTTTTATAGCAGAAACTCTGTCAGGAGATTATACCAACCTGCTAACGCCAAGAGGCACCCAACATCTCCTCTTGGGGAGCAGCCAGAGACGGATGAAGCGTATGGACTGAACTCGCCTTTCTTGGTCAAATATTCTGGTCTCTTTGACCATTTCATAACTTCCTAGGAATTAAAACTACTGACCTAATCTGTCACATCACAGACTTTCACGGGACTTTTAATTCATGCTGTTACTACATACTTTTATTTGGACCACAAGTTTGGAAGCATCTAGCCTTGCTAGGAGCCAGAATTTACAAGAGCATGTTCAGGAGTTCCAGGAATGTCTCTCAGGCCAGGGGTCACTCTCTTGGCTGCCTGCCTTAGGGGAGAGTGACCTGGAAAGGGGGGTCTGTCTCCACCCCCATCTAGAGCTGGGAGAGATACCTCTGATAGAAAGAAACCATGGCTACACATGCCACATTTTTTCTCTCTTACAGATGGGAGCTAGCATTTCCACTTACATTAAAATGTATTTTTTTTTAATGGAACAAGTTTGATCTCCAGAGTTTACAAAAGACATGCCTGATCTTTTCCTGTGATACTGAATGACCACGGTATCCTTTGGAAGATAAGGAATGCTGGCCAGTTGAAGGGGCTCTTAATTATAATACTGTTTTACAAATAGGCTAGTTTTGTTGAAAACAAGGGAAATGGGTAGAAATACCACATTTGCTATACTTTTTTCTGTCTCTGAGACATGCCAGACTTATGTCTTAAGGGTTCAGATTTGAGTGCAAAACCTTCAGCTCCCTCCTGTCCTCTTACTATGCCCCTGTATCCATGGCTCCCAACTGAACAGGTTGAGAATCAGGCCACTCTTCCAGGAGGGATTGCCTCAGTCTTGGTAGAAACTCAATAGTCCCAATTGCAGTCAAAACTATTTAGAGGATCCAAAAAGTACATAGAAGCCTTCACATGACTAACTTTATAACCTTACTTGGAGAGATGTAATGTATGCCCTGGGACAGACGCTAGCACCTGACTCAAAAACTCGAGTTTCTGGGGAAAACTATTGCCTTTGGAGATTAACAGCTTGGTTATAAATCAGCAGAAAAGGGAGAGGGTGAGGTAGCCACCTTCCATACTGGGAATTAGACAGTTCCTACAACAGAGTCAGTCAGGGACTATAACATAGCTAAAAGAAGATGGAGACCAGGGTCGCATTGTCAGATGTGTTCTTGAAGGACTCAAGTGGGTGCACACTAAGACTTTAAGCTATGCCAAGTTGACAAACAGAACAAAAGGGAGAGAAGGAAGCTCCGGTAAATGTCTAGATAGACTAAAAGAAGCCCTTCAGAGATTCACTGAGATTGATTCCTAAAATGCAGAAGGAGGAATTATCTTAAAATATCGATTTCTCGTTCAGTAGGCTCCAGATATCCACTTTAAGCTAACAGACATATGTACCAAATCAGTCTTAGATGACCTACTACAAGTGGCTCAGACAGTTTATTATGGCAGGGAGAAGGAGAAGAGGCAGAAAAAGACTGAGAAAGACCGAAGCCCTAACAATGACTTTCAAATCCACTTTGAAACTGCCAGAAAAACTGCCTAGAGGGACCCAGGTGAAAATGGATGGACTTGATATTACTGTAGAAAGGAGGGGCACCTCAAGCAGGATTGCTCTCAGGTATCTAAGCCTCCCTCCAGCTCCATGTCAGGTCTGCAAAGGACCACATGGGAGAGGAGACTGCCCTCCAAGGTATAGGCCCCAGGGGTTGGACTCTCAAGACAATCAGGACTGAAGGTGCCCAGGGGTCCCCACACAAGCTCCTGTCCTAACTGCACCTGAGGAACCCTGGATATTGATAACTGTCGGAGCCAATCAATTTCCTTTTAGACAACAGGGCAACTTGCTCTATGCTTGCTGAAGCCCCTGGCCCACTTTCACCCCGATACACTTCTGTAATGGGACAGTCTGGATGAACCAAATGTTATTATTTCAGTTGTTCTTTAAGATGCAACCAGGACTTTGCTGTTTTCACATGAGTTTCTGATCATGCCAGATTCTCCTTCACCCCTTTGGGGAGGTATATACTGAGCAAGGTCTGTGCCTCTGTTTTCATGAACATGGAGCCCTCTCTGCCTCTCCCATTAATTGAACAAAATATAAATCCTAGAGTGTGGACTGATGGAAAAACTGGGTTGAGCACAAATGCTATTCATGTTGCTGTTAAGCTCAAAGACCCTCACCTATTTCCACATCAAAAAGAGTATCCACTGAAACTCGAGGTTAAGAAAGGATTAAAACCCACCATTGAGAATTTAAAGGAGCAAAGTCTATTAATTCTCTCTCACAGTCTCTGCAGCACTCCTATTTTGGGTGTAAAAAAGTTAAATGATAAATGAAGACTATTTCAAGATTTACAAATAATAAATGAGGCTGTGGTTCCTTTACACCCTATGGTGCCTAATCCTTGCACTCTGTTGTCTAAAATTTCTGAACAAGCCAAATATTACTTCCGTCCTTGACTTTCAGTCATTGATTTGCTTTCTTTTCTAGAAGGGACAAGGGCCATAAGCCCTGAAATAATTAAGCCTACATTAAATTATCATCTACCTATGACTTTAAGAAAATTGAGAGGATTTGGGGGCATCACAGGCTATTGCCACATTTGGATTCCTATGGGGGAACTTGCTCAGCCTTTATATAAACTTATGACTGAAATTCAGCAGGCCCAAACCAACAAGCTCCTTTGGTCTCCAGATACTCAAAAGGCTGTTAAAGCTCTTCAAATTGCTCTCTTGCAAGCTCCTACTTTGAGCTTTCCCACAGGATCAAAGTTTAGTTTGTTACTGGAGGAAAAAAGTGTATTGCCACATTCCTTAAGGGTAATTGCTACTATTGTTTTGTTAATGCCTAAACCTCTTAAGTTTACTAATGGGCAAAATATTTCTGTACGGACTTCTCATGATGTGAATAAAATCTTAAATTCTAAGGTTAATATTTGAATGAAAGTCAGCCTTTTACATTTTAGTCATTGTTGTTAGAAGGACCAAGAATTAAGCTAAAAGTTAGTGGAAATTTAAATCCTGCCACTTTACTTCCTGAGAGGGAAAATGAAACACCCAATCATGACTGTTCCCAATTTCTAACTTTAAACTATGCAATTCAGATAGATTTAATGGATACCCCATTAGACAATTCTGACATGAAAATATCTACAGACGGGAGTTCTTTCGTTTGGGATGGGAAATGAAAAACTGGTTATGTTATGCTGATGGCTGGACAGGTTTCAGAAACAAAGTCTCTCCCCTCAGGGATGAATGTTCAGCTATTGGAGCCTGTGAATCTAAACCAAGATCTAGAGTTAAGCAAAAGACAGTGAATAAATATCTACACTCATTCTAAATATGCTTATTTGACTTTACATGCTCATGCTATAATATGGAAAGAAAGTTTAAAACATAAGCAGGGAAAATCACAATATACTGAGGAAAAATTTAAAGATATAGAAAAGAGTAGCTAAGATTACTGATAAAGGATAGTTACAATCTGAGAAGAGCTTGTAGGGAACAAAGTATAAGGGAGGCTGGGAAGACTTTTGCAAACAAGGCTCCCGGTCAGGGCTGAATATTTTTGCAAACGAGATCTTCAGCCAAGAATTTTTTGACCCTGTGGAAAAGAACTGTTAGGCCTCAAGGCCTTCTTCTAGGGGTCCGTCGCCCAAGGAATCTCCAAGACACGGAATCGATGCAAACAGCAAGAGGATTTATTAGGCAGGCGCACCGGGGTTCGATCACCACCAAGGAAGAACGAACCCACCCCACATTTGTTACAAAGCAGTTTTTAAACACAAAAGCCACAAACAGGTACAGCTAGGGTGGAACAATCTGATTGGTGCATTTGTTATCGGGTCGACATGTCTGTCTGAGTTTTAATTTCTTTCTGCTAACTTGTTTTTCCAGAAAATTAGTTTCCTGGAACGGTTTGCAGTAAACATCTCCCAGAAAACTTCCTGGGGGCTGCA
>SJYA01003215.1:65400-83133 GCA_006410615.1 Neotragus moschatus
TTTTTCAAGAGCTAGGATCTTGTCAGGAGGGGAGGGCTTTCCCCTCTTCTTTTTGGGGCAGTCTCTAAGCCAGTGCCCTTTTTCTTTGCAGTATGCACATTGGTCTTTATCTAGGGGTGGCCTAGCTTTTGCTTTATTTTCTTTGCGGTCTCTATCTTCGCCCTTATCTTTTTCTCGTCCCTCCCTAATTACCGTAGCCAAAATCTTAGTTAAGTTTTTCTCTTGTCTTCTTTCTCTCTCTAGCTCTCGTTCATCCTGTTCCTTTCTTCTTCTCTCCTCTTTTTCTTCTTCTGTTTCCCTCTTATTGAATACTTTGTCTGCCTCTCTAACCAGATCTTGAAGGGAGAATCCTTGTAGTCCATCTAATCTCTGCAGCTTCTTTCTGATGTCTGAGGCTGATTGATCAATAAAAGCCATTGCTATAGTTGCCCTATGTTCCTCAGACGTGGGGTCATAGGGAGTAAATCGTCTAAATGCCTCCATCAACCTATCTAAAAACACAGTCGGTGACTCAGTGGATCCGAGTCACTTCTCTTACCTTGGCCAGATTCGTGGGGCGTCTCACGGCCTCTCGGAGACCCGCCACCAGAGCCTGGCGGTAGACCCTCAGGCGCTCCCTACCTGCCGGAGAATTGTAGTCCCAATTGGGTCTTATCAGCGGAAATCCAACATCTATTTCATTTGGTAGCGCCTTGGGGCACCCATCGTCTCCGGGCACATTTTTCCGGGCCTCTAGCAACACCCGCTGCCTCTCCTCAGTTGTGAGAAGAGTTTGCAGCAATTGCTGGCAGTCATCACAAGTGGGCTGGTGTGAGAAAACAAGGGACTCTATTAGAGAAGTTAATGCCTGTGGATTGTCAGAGAATGAGGGGTTGTGAGTTTTCCAGGTATAGAGGTCTGAAGCAGAAAAGGGCCAATACTGGAGTGGCCAAATTCCGCGACTATCGGGGGGGCCATATTCCTGGAGGGGAAGGGTGGTGGAGGAGTCTGGGGTGGCCGCTCGGCGGCTTTGCATCCCCGCTGCTGGACCCGACCCTCCCTCGTCCGGGGCCGGCCCAGACAGAGCAGAAGGCTGGATTGCCGAGACCGAGGGAGGTGGGCCCGGGGCAGGGACTAGTGCCGGCGGATAGGGTGGAGGGGGGTCCAGGAGCAGGAGATCGGTCTGAGTGTCTGGGTATATCTTTTTGGCGGGAGCCTTTGCTTCTTTTTCTTTTTTTTCTGCTGGTTCCAAGGCAAGAATTCCCACTGCGGGTCTCATCATTGTTCCTGTGGAAAGAACAAAGGGCCAGACACACGCCGGGAGGGGAGAGGACCAAGTCCTCCCATACCATAATATAGGGCATCTGATCTGGGTGGCCGTGAGGTCCAGGTATAAAGACTACAGCCCTTATTAGGCTAATCTGCTCTGAGGAGAAGGAAACTTCGGGTGGCCACCCGGTCTGAAAGCTGGGCCATTCTACTGAGCACAGAGCCTGCCACTTTCCCTTTTTAACCCTTACTGATAGGTTATGTGCCCTGGTCTTAACTTCAGTCCAATGACTTGTCAATGATAGAGGAGTTGTCACAGTCTGTCCCATTGTTAAAATCGTCCGGGGACGCCACAGGAAAGATAGATCAGGAAAGAGACAAACGAGACAAAAATGGAGAGAAAAATTGGCCGCCGCGTGTCTGACCCAAAAACAGAAGAAACTACAGATGGGAACCCCGCCAGGGGCTCCACCTGATTCGGACGAAGGGAGGTCAAAACTGAGCCTTCCTTCCAGATTGACGTCCTGGGCGTCCCCAAGGATCGTCACAGATCCGCCTCCCTGGCAGATTTCAGAAAACTCGGAAAACCAGAGTTGGACAGACGTGCGAGCGGCACCTTAGTTCAGAGTTAGCACAGCAAGAACACACAGAGAGCTCGAGCGTACCTCCAAATCCGGGAGTCAGGGAGATCCGAGATGGGCGAGGGATGCCGGACGAGCCCCCAAATGTTAGGCCTCAAGGCCTTCTTCTAGGGGTCCGTCGCCCAAGGAATCTCCAAGACACGGAATCGATGCAAACAGCAAGAGGATTTATTAGGCAGGCGCGCCGGGGTTCGATCACCACCAAGGAAGAACGAACCCACCCCACATTTGTTACAAAGCAGTTTTTAAGCACAAAAGCCACAAACAGGTACAGCTGGGGTGGAACAATCTGATTGGTGCATTTGTTATCGGGTCGACATGTCTGTCTGAGTTTTAATTTCTTTCTGCTAACTTGTTTTTCCAGAAAATTAGTTTCCTGGAATGGTTTGCAGTAAACATCTCCCAGGAAACTTCCTGGGGGCTGCATTTCTAAGATACGAGTCCCCTACACATTTTTGAGATGAAGATCTGTCTTAAGATTAACAGGAGGGCTTGTTTTCCCGAGGCTTTGAGATGAAGGTTTGCTTTAAGATTAACAGGTGGTCCTGTTTTTGTTTTTTTTTTTTGTTGTTTTTGTTTTTGAGGCCCTAGTACAACTTTAACCTCTGCCTTGCCCAGTCTCCTTTTTAGAACATTTCTTGCATACAAGGATGTTTCTCTGATCTTTCAAAAAGGAACAGACCCAGGGTCAAAATGGATTCTAAGTTGATAAGAAGTTCCCCAAAACAAAGTCTTAGCTGCAGTAAATAAGGTAAAGGTTATTTCGCCTGCGCACTGTATAGTCATTGAATCATAGTGTTTTGGCAACTTGCCCTGTAAATTGTTGTGAAAAGATATAAGGCAGCTGCAAGAAGCAGCAGAATAAGAAGAATAAAGAAAAAGATTCAAACCACTCGGTCGTATTGGTGTTTCATTCCGTCGATAGCATCTGGCGCTCAATGCGGGGCACGACTGAACTGAAAGGGTAAGCACCTCGGGGCAGAAAGCTGAAAAGGGGACTTTCGGGAAAAAAAAAAAAAAGAAAAAAAGAAAAAAAAGAACCGAAAGGGTATGCACTCCGGCAGCGCGGGACTCTGAAAGGGAGTCTTTTGGGAAAAAGAAAAATAAGAGAAAAGAAAAAGAAAAAAACCATGGGGAATTCTCCGTCTTTAAGGTCACAATATATGGAGCTGGTTAAGGGGCTCTTGCATTCTATAGAAGTTAAAACGTCTACTCGCCATTTGAGTGAGTTCTGCCTTATAGAGAAGCATTGCTATTGGTTTAAATATAAAACAGATATACAGTTGAATTTAAAGGAATGGAAAAAGGTACAAAAGGAGTTAAGAAGGCAGCATCAAAAAGGAAATGTAATTTCTTTAAAGCTGTGGATTTTATGTAGAGCCATAACACAGGCTTTTAAATTAATGATTGCTGACAGTGAGGCCACCAAATGTCCTCTTAAGAAGGATGATGATCCCCTGTATGAGGATGTGTTTGTGGGAGAGAAGAAGGAAGGCGAATGTGAGGAGGGGGCTTCACCTTGGCCTCTGCTCAAGCCTCCGGATGATAGTACAGATTCATCCACTGAGACAGATGGAGAAGTGAGTTCAGGGAAGGATTCAGATTCTGTAGAGGCAATGACTGCTGCCTTTCAGAAGGTTTTATTAAGTAAAAAACGAACTTCCAAGGCTGTTAACCCTTCTGCACCACCTTATGCATCTCTATTCCCGGTGGCTGCTGATAAAGCTGAAGTAGGGAGAGAAAATCGGCGGTTTATATTCCCTGCTTCTATGTTCTATGACGATGATCTTCCAGCGCCCCAGGAGGAAGTGTTTATAAATTACGGACTAATGTTTTTGGTCCATTGCCAAGAGGAACTTTTGGTTTGCTTTTGGGGAGAAGTAGTGCAGCATTAAGAGAACTGACTGTATTCCCAGGAGTAATTGATTCTGACTATGTCGGGGAAATTTTAATTATGGTCTCTACATCACAAACTCTTTCTTTACTGGCAGGGGAACGGATTGCACAACTTCTTTTGCTATCTTATCACCCTTTTCCTTCATATTCAGATGAGAGAGTTGGTGGTTTTGGAAGTACAGGACAAAGTATATTTTGGGAAATGCTTATTAATGACTCTCGCCCTTCAATGTCACTGATTATAGAAAATAGACAATTCAAAAGATTAGTGGATACAGGAGCAGATGTTTCAGTTATTTCTCTCCAGCAGTGGCCTAATGACTGGAAAAAAGAAAAAAGTCCTCTTATTTTAACAGGCTTAGGATCTATAGCAGATGTGTGGAGAAGCACTCAACCTTTGTCATATCCATTTTTCTAATGGAAAAAAAGTATTTGTTTCTTTTTACATTGTTAATACACCTATTAATATTTGGGGAAGGGATCTTTTATCTTCTTTAGGAACAATGCTCACCATCTCATCGAGAAACTTGTAGCCACTGCTCAGATTCCTCGAGCTCTCCCATTGAAATGGTTAACTGATGTCCCTAAATGGGTTGAGCAGTGGCCGCTTCCAAAAGTGAAGCTAGAGGCTTTAGAACAATTAGTAGAGGAACAACTTCAGTCTGGCCATATCGAACCTTCCACGTCTCCTTGGAATTTTCCTGTTGTCGTTAAGAAAAAATCTGGTAAATGGAGAATGTTGACTGATTTAAGAGACATTAACAAATGTATAGAACCTATGAGAGCTTTGCAATTAGGTCTCCCTTCTCTTGCTTTGATTCCACAAAATTGGTCTTTGATGGTTTTAGATTTGAAGGATTGCTTTTTTAATATTCCTTTGCAAATAAAAGATACAAATAAATTTGCTTTTACTATTCCAGTGTATAATCATGGGCAGCCCGTAAAATGTTATTAATGGACAGTGTTGCCTCAAGGAATGATTAATAGCCCTACGCTTTGTCAGGAATTTGTTGATCGTGCTCTTATCACTGTGAGGCAAAAATTCTCTAATTGTCTTCTCTATCATTATATGAATGATCTTTTATTGGCTGCTCCTAGTAAAGAGCAGGATAAATTTTTTATTCATGTGAAAAAAGCTTTACGTGATTTTAATCTTCAAATTGCTCCTGAAAAAATTCAAACTGAATTTCCTATTTCATATTTAGGTGTTATTTTGGAACGACAAAGAATAAAACCTCAAAAAGTCTAAATTAGACGAGATAATTTGAAAACTCTTAATGATTTTCAGAAACTTTTGGGTGATATTAACTGGTTACGTCCCATGTTGGGGATTCCGACACATCAATTGCGTCATTTATTTTCTGCCCTGGAGGGTGATGCTGCTCTTAATAGTCCTCGATCTCTTACTTCTCAAGCAATAGAGGAATCACACTTTGTAGAACAACGGTTGAATGAAGGATTTCTTACTTATCTACAACAGGATCAACCTATATATTTCATGGTGTTCCATACTCCCTATTCTCCTACTGGAGTTATTGCACAATCTGCAGGGTTGATTGAGTGGGTATTTTTACCCAATAATTATACAAAAAAGCTTACTACTTATATGGATAAAATTGCTTTCCTCATTCTGAAAGGTCAAGGCTGCATTACCCAGTTAATTGGAAGTGACCCTCAAACAATCATTACTTAACTTACTTCCACCCAAATCTCTAGTTGCTTACAGTTTAATGAAAATTGGCAGATAGCTCTTGCATCTTATTCAGGGACTTTTTCTAATCATTATCCTCAATCTAAATTGATAGATTTTCTTCGACACATGCCAGTAATTTGTAAATCTCCCATATCTAATATTCCAGGTGAAGGGAAAACTATTTTTACAGATGCCAATAAAAATACTGCTGGCTATTGGACCGATACTGCTTCTAAAGTTGTTCCACATTCCTTTTCTTCCGTGCAGCCTGCTGAACTTTGGGCCACTTGTCTGGCACTACAGGATTTGTTTGATGTTCCTATTAATATTGTTTCTGATTCTAAATATGCAGTCTTTTCATGTACTTATCTTCCTGAAGCCACTCTACCATTAACTTTAAGAACTAATATTGATAAGTTATTTTTTCAGGTTCAATAATTATTAATCAGGCGACTAAACCCTGTCTTTTTTACTCATATTTGAGCTCATTCTTCTCTCCCTGGACCATTATCTCAAGGAAATGCAAATATAGATGCCTTACTTTATCTTTTTACAGTCTGCAACACAAGAACATTGCTTACATCATACTAATGCTAAAGGATTACAAAGAACTTATTCGTTAACACGAAAACAAGCTCAACACATTGTTTGTTCTTGTTCTATATGTGCATCATTTGTTTTGCCCTTTGCCCCTCCTGGAGTAAATTCTAGAGGATTAACAATCTAACCAAATCTGGTAAATGGATGCTGTTTTTATTTCCTCATTTGGTAAACAGAAATATGTTCATCATACTATAGATACTTATTCTCACTTTCAGTGGGCTACTGCTTTAAGTTCAGAAAAGGCTGACTCCGTTATTACTCATTTACTATTTTATTTTGCTATTATGGGTATACCTATAGAATTAAAAACTGATAATGCTCCCACATATCAATCCTCTAAATTATCTCAATTTTTAAAACAATATCATATTAAGCATACTTTTGGAATTCCTTATAACAGTCAAGGACAAGCTATAATTGAAAGAGCTAATCGTACTGTTCGTGAATATCTTGAAAAAATAAGAAAAGGGGAGAAGGGTGTGATATCACCAAGGGATGCATTAAATAAAACGCTATTAACTCTTAATTTTTTGAATGTCTGGGGCAAAGGTAAGATGACTCCAGCAGAACAGCATTTTGGCAATACTGAAAAGAAGACAAAAAGCTTTGAACATTCCCGGGTATGGTATTAGGATGAGATAAAGGGATGGATTCCAGCAGTACTTCATTTTGGGGGGCGAGGATATGCTTTCATTTCTGTGAATGATTCCAGGATCTGGGTTCCATTAAGATTGGTGAAGTTGCAGGATGAGCGACCCATTCGTGCGCCAGTTTCAGAAACGGTCCACGCAGAGGACCTTCACCTTTGCAACAAGAGAAGCGAATCCACCGACATGGGGACAGCTGAAGAAACTGACACAGGAAGCTGAAAAGACATTGCAGAAGGCGGGGCAGCCATTGAGTCCTGCTAATCTTCTGTTGGCCATGATGGCAGTGGTGACTTGTCAGGTAAGGTATGTAGGAGCTACTAATTATACTTATTGGGCTTATATTCCTAACCCTCCTTTGGTGCGGGTGGTGTCTTGGGGTGAAGTAGAAGTTCCAGTCTGTACTAATGAAACTACCTTTTTCCCTCCACCTGACTGTGGAGGGATTGAGCAATTATCCCAGCATGTACAAAATTATAACGTTACTAATCTCACTATAGCAGCTGAAGGTATTCCTCTATGTATAGGAGGGCATTCTTTTTGTCTGTCTACAAAAACACACTCACATTATTCTTATAATACTTGGGGAGTTCAATATAGGGGCAACACTTCAGTTTTTACTGTGCTCATTTCTTCTCGTGGCTTTCATACTTCACGGTCTTACTTAAATAAGAATAAGGGAGTACATATGTCCCTCTGCTCTGCTTCATTTTTTGAAGCATCTTTATCACATCTTGAGTGAGAACGTTGCAGGGATCATGACCCTCGTCTAGTTATGAATTATTCAAATCATGTAATTGTAGATTGGAGTCCTACTCATGGGGAATTTTTAGAAAAATGGTCTAATCGATCTTTGAAATGGCATCGCATAAATGGTACCCTATATGGTCAAGGAAATGAAACTGCAAAATGGCAACATTTTGCATTGCTTCCACCTCAATTGCAAATGGGGGGATACCCTCAATTACAGGGGGATATGTGGAAATTGTGGGCTGTGTCAGGTAATCTTACTATTTGGACTGGAAATTTCACCTTAAATGTTAATGATCTTTCTGGGCCTTTTCAAGTTCATTTGCATATTAACAAATCTTACTCTGCTATAGCATATGTAAAATTTCCTTACTCCTTACTGTATGGGCAATGGACTTGAAATGGAATTTTGGGAGTTATATCATGTTCTGAAGAATGCTTGGTATCATCATCACATCAATTCTCACCTTGGCTTCAGTAACAGCAACAGCAGCTATAGCAGGTCTTGCTTTGTATCAGGGCATACAGACTGCTGATTTTGTCAAGGAGTGGCATAAAGATGCTCATCTATTGTGGCAACAACAGCATGATTTGGACTCTCAACTGGCTACTGATTTATTGAATTTACGACACACTGTTTCCTGGCTAGGAGATCAAGTGACTGTGTTAGCTACAAGGAGTGTGTTAAAATGTGATTAGAATACATCTCACCTATGTGTAACCCCTGTTCCCTTTAATATGATTGAGGGCTGGGAAAAAGTGAGAAGGTCTTTGGTGGGACACCAGAATTTAACTGCTGAAATTATGGAACTGGAACAAACTATTTTGTCAAATTTTAATAAGACGCTGCCTGATATCATTGGTTCTGATGTACTTAAGAATCTTCAAGAAGGATTAGATAACCTCAGTCCTTTAGGGCATGTCTCTACATTGTTAACAACATCCTTTGTAAATACTTTGTTAATTGTTGCTTTATGTTTCATTGCTTTTACAGTCTACTGGCGCTGGGGAGAAGGGAAACAACTGAAAAAAGAAGCTTTGCATATTCAGGCGCTTATTCAGCACCTGCAAGAAAAGAAAGGGGGAGATGTAGGGAACAAAGTATAAGGGAGGCTGGGAAGACTTTTGCAAACAAGGCTCCTGGTCAGGGCTGAATATTTTTGCAAATGAGATCTCCAGCCAAGAATCCTTTGACCCCATGGAAAAGAACATTTCTTGCATACAAGGATGCTTCTCTGATCTTTCAAAAAGGAACAGACCCAGGGTCAAAATGGATTCTAAGTTGATAAGGAAGTTCCCCAAAACAAAGTCTTAGCTGCAGTAAATAAGTTAAGGTAAAGGTGATCTCGCCCTGCGCCTGCGCACTGTATAGTCATTGAATCATAGTGTTTTGGCAACTTGCCCTGTAAATTGTTGTGAAAAAGATATAAAATAAGGCAGCTGCAAGAAGCAGCAGAATAAGAAAAGTAAAGAAAAAGATTCAAACCACTCGGCCGTGTTGGTGTTTCATTCCGTTGATAGCACAGCTGATTAATAATTCCTGAGAATGCTCAATGAAAAATTCTTAAAGGTTTACACCAGTGTTTTCCTAAAGCCTTGGAATTANAATAAGGCAGCTGCAAGAAGCAGCAGAATAAGAAAAGTAAAGAAAAAGATTCAAACCACTCGGCCGTGTTGGTGTTTCATTCCGTTGATAGCACAGCTGATTAATAATTCCTGAGAATGCTCAATGAAAAATTCTTAAAGGTTTACACCAGTGTTTTCCTAAAGCCTTGGAATTAACTATGTAGCTCAACTTTTAGCTTTTCAACAGGGGCATTACAGAAACTTAGGGAGGTGACTTCTGACCCAGTCTCTCTCTGAGTCAGACAAACTGCTGTTTGAGCCAGGAACCAAGATCTTGCTAAAGACATTGGGTTCTGGGAAGCAATTTCTTGAGCTCCTCTGGGAAGGCACAGGCCAGGTTATTCTTTCTTCTCTCACAACTGTCAGGGTGCCAGAAATTGATTGCTGGGTGCATCCTGACCCAAAGTAAGGAATGTCATTTTATGTTTATATTCTCTATTCTTTTACTTTTTATTTTTCAGATAGGCCTGATAATCTATGTGAGCTTGCTTCTATTGACTCTGAAAGTCCTGAGTCTGCTGTTTGACCCTCAAGACAACAACTTTCTTTCCTGGGCTCTTTCCTATGCTGCATTCCACAATTGGATTAATTGGTGGGTCTGCAGTGTGCTCCCAACCTCATCAGGTGGGTGTCTCCGCTTCAGGAAAAAGACTTTCTCCAATTCTGATACTACCTTCACCAACAACTGTCATACATGATGCCTCTTCTTAATGTGATGACATCTAACAAACCTAAAATGGACTGTAACACTTTGTACCTTAACTATGTACATAATGTGACTTTTAACTTTGCTAATTGTTCTGTTTTTGCCGCTTTCTTTCTGCATCTGTAATTGTGTAGCTGGATTTATTTCTAGCCACATGAAGGCTTTTAAGTTACAAATGATTGTTAAGGCTCCTATGAGTGCCACAGCCTCCTCCAACTACTACTTGGGGCCCTGGATTGGAGGCCTTCAATTACTTTGCCGACTAAAGTCCGTCTAGTCAAGGCTATGGTTTTTCCTGTGGTCATGTATGGATGTGAAAGTTGGACTGTGAAGAAGGCTGAGCACTGAAGAATTGATGCTTTTGAACTGTGATGTTGGAGAAGACTCTTGAGAGTCCCTTGGACTGCAAGGAGATCCAACTAGTCCATTCTGAAGGAGATCAGCCCTGGGATTTCTTTGGAAGGAATGATGCTAAAGCTGAAACTCCAGTATTTTGGCCACCTCATGGGAAGAGTTAACTCATTGGAAAAGACTCTGATGCTGGGAGGGATTGGGGGCAGGAGGAGAAGGGGACGACAGAGGATAAGATGGTTAGATGGCATCACTGACTGGATGGACGTGAGTCTGAGTAAACTCCGGGAGTTGGTGATGAATAGGGAGGCCTGGCATGCTGCAATTCATGGGGTCGCAAATAGTTCGACACGACTGAGCGACTAAACTGAACTGAACTGAACTGAATAGGTATATAACTTCTTGCTAAAAACCAGCAAGGGAGCACTCTTTCTGTTCCCTTCTGATGTCTATGTTAGAAGCTTTCTCTATCTCATTTATACTTTAACAAAGCTTTATTACAAAAAAAGCTCAGAGGGATCAAGCCTTATCACTGGCCCCAGATCAAATTTCTCTCCTCTGGAGGCCCAAAATCCTGGCTTTGTTCACAGCTTGTAGCAGCAATCTTTCAGTAGGACACAGCTTAGAGACTGAACAACAGCAACACTAATTACACACATTTATAGTAATAATTGAATTGTGTTAAGCATTTCCTACATTCGAAGCACATGTGAAACATTTTTCATGCTTACACTTAATCTCCCAGAAACTTTCTTGGTGTAGTACATGACTTGTGATATCTTTAACTGCTAGAACAGAATACCTATGTAAACATAGCTTAAAATACTTATAATTTATTTTTTACACATAGCAAAAAATGTAGAACTAAGGAATTTTCACATTTTACAAATTTACCAGCTCAATAAAGTCAGGGCTCTGGGTTGATTTCTGTGAATTTTTTGGCTCTCTCCTTATGGATGCAAGATAGCTGTAAATGTTCCAAAGGTCATGTCCTCACAAAACAGCATTCAAAGATAGGAAAAGAGGAACATGTTGTATTTTTACATTTCTCACTTTTTATTTATACTGAAAACATTTCCCAAAAGGCCCCAGTAAGCTTCTGCTTAAATATAAGACAGATATATGGCAAGTGTCATTGACCTAGGCTTTTAAAATGTGGATATGGCATTTTCAGTCTTTATAATGTGAGGTACAAAGACTTGTTCTGAAAAGAGTAAGATAAGTGGCTGCTGAAAGAATGAAAGATAGAGTATTTCACAGATAGATACTGAACTTGGCCACATAAAAGATATGTCCATTTCCTAATGTACAGAATATTATTGAATGTGTGTTATTTGGAAAATGTGTCTTTGTATATGTAATTAAGTGTCAAGTTTTAAGGTTAGATCATCATTGCTTATCTGAGTGGGCCCTAAATGGAATGACAGGTATCCCTTTAAGAAATAGAAGAGAAGATACAGGCACGGGAGTGGGGGGGAAAACACATGAAAATAGAGGCAGAGATTGCAGTTAAGTAAGTAAGTCAGTGACTCCTGGATCCATTAAAGCTGAAAGAGCCAGGATTCACCTCTATTTATTTCCAAGGGAGCATAACTCTGCCAGTTCTTTTGGGATTTCTGAATTGCAGAACTAGGAGAGAATAATTTTTTGTTGTTTTAAACTTCCAAGTTGCTGGTATTTATTATGACCGTCCTAGGAAACTTACACAGATTTAATTATTCCCCTTTTATAGATGGAGTAAATGAAGTTTTGAGGAGTTAAATAACTTGTGTGAGATCTTGTAGCTGGTAAATAGAGGAAGTAAGACTAGAGTCCAAGATTTCCTTACTTTAAAGTAAGAAAATTTTACTTACTCCAAATGTGTTTAACCACTATACTAGTTCTATACGTTCTTAAATAACAATAACAAAAGTAGTAACAATAGTAATAATAATTCTTATTGAGTCCTTACCATATTTTGGATACTATGTTTCATATATGATATATACATGCACAATGCCTAATATGTGCATTTCAATATGATTTTATTGTTCTGTCCTAAAATTATTCTCTATTGCATTCAGTAATATAAACAACTTATGAAGGACATCAGGACAGTCATCTTCCCAGAAAAATTTCTAATAACATAATTTCTTGTCCCAGAATCAAAGAGTTAGTGGGGTTTCTGTGGGGGAGCAGAATAGGTAGTGCAGGACAAAACCTTGTATCTATTAAATGGTATCTTGCCAAAGTACTGGTTTTAGCTACATAAGCTACAGTCAAAGTGAAACTTACATTCAACTAATTACCCACTTTGCTTTATAAATAATAAGAACAGAACTAGATGAAGGTAAAAAAATTCCCCAAAGATTTAGAATTTGAAAATATTAGGCAATATCTTGAAAGTGAAAGAATTAATCTATGGATCAACACAAATAATCACCGAGTGGCTTCTATGTGTCTATTCCTATGTGGAACATAAGGGAGAATTGCAATAAGTTCCTTGGGCCTGCCCTTGTAGAATGTTTTGGTGAGTTTATAGGTATCAACAGTTTAAATTTATGATGTTTATTTTTCAATTAATACGCTACTCTTTACAGAAAAAAAAAATTAACACTAACAAGATTTTGGGAAACAGAGCAATAGTTTCAAGTTGATATACTGAATAACGATAGCTTATGGTGAATGGTGTTGGATTTGTGATCTCCAAAGGAGAAAATTTCACTTCAGGACCAAAGCTGTGGCTTCAGTCACTCAGAACTTTGTGTGGCAAAAGTTTTATTAAAGTGAATAGGGATAGAGAAAGATTCTGACATAGACATCAGAAGGGGTCAAAAAGAGTGCCCCTCACTCTTCTTAGCAAGGCATTTCTGTACATTTTCAATTGGAATGTCTAAAGATTGTAAAGGTCTCATCAGACCCATACCCACAACAAACATCTTAAGATAATGAAATTAGCCAGAAGGGAGAAGCATGTCCTTGAGCAAGATACGTCCTTGTTATATAATCATTACACAGAGCTTAAGGAAAAAAAATTTACCCTTGAGCAAGATGTATTGTTTTGTTTCATAATCATTAGCAATGGGCTTAAAGAAAGTGAAGTCGCTCAGTCGTGTCCGACTCTTTGTGACCCCAAGGACTGTAGCCCACCAGGTTCCTCCATCCGTGGGATTCTCCAGGCAAGAATACTGGAGTGGGTTGCCATTTCCTCCTCCAGGGGAATCTTCCTGACCTAGGGATCAAACCTAGGTCTCCCTCATTGCAGGCAGAAACTTTAACCTCTGAGCCACCAGGGAAGCTGTGAAGAAGGGCAGAGCACCATACAAATAGTTTCATTTACATAGATTAGGGGAACAATATCGGAGTATAACATACTGGTTTATCAAGTAGGTTCTGAGCCCAAAAGGTGGAACCACTTGAAGACAGAGTTTGGGGTAAATGCATAGTACATTAGCATAGCTTAAGGTAAACATTTCCATAAGAAAAAGGCATTGGTTATCTCTAGGCTTGAGAACAGTTAATTTCTGGTGAAACTAGGTGTCATGGCAACACAGAATTTTAAGAGAAATCTCCTTCTAAATTTGTATACAGAAGGAAAAAAATATCGATAGTTTGTTTCCTCCTGCTGCTTAAGAGAAATAAAAATATCTGACACTTGCAGGCTATTTCCTCCATTTGGAGGCCCCTGGCCTTTCTGCCTGTTACCTTCTCATTCCTCCCTTTCTTTTAGGAGAATTATATTGCCTAGGGGAAAAGGGCGTCATCTTTTCTTTTCTTTTTTCCATAACTGCTTCCAAGCTGAGAAGGGGCGTTGTCTCTAAATTGGCGAGGCAACATGTTCTCCTAATCCTCATATTGAGGATATCTGATCCAGGGGCCCCAAATATTAATTGGAGGCAGCTGCAGCAGTAGCAGGAGTTTGAGCAACCATTTGTAACTTGAAAGCTTTCATGCTGCTAGAAACAAATCCAGTTATACAGTTATAGATGTAGGGAGCAAACAGTAAAAACAAAACAATCAGAATTATTGTAATTAAGATAGTTGTCCACCATGGGGAACTAGTTAACGTCTCCCAAAGTGAGGCAATTGAGGCTTCAGGAGTATCCATGGCCTCAATCATTCTGTTCATGTGTTTAGTAAAATGAGTAACACTCATGTTCATATCAGGTATATATGTACAGCGTTGGGTATGAATAATAGCACACGTTCCTCCTTGCACAGTTGTCAGAATATCTAAAGCCAATCTGTTTTGTAAAACCACTTTTCTAATTTGTGCTTGTTCAGCATTAAGAGCTGAAATAGCCTTTTGAGAATCTTGTCATGCCTGTTGAGTAAAATTAGTCAAAGTATCCACTCGTAGCATAACATCTGTAGTTCCCAAAGAGGGAACAAAGACTGCAGCCAAAAAATCGTACCAGTGAAATACAGACCTTGCGCACTGAGTTTTAAGGTGGGGGTAAATTTTAGCAAGCTTTTCTGGGAGCTGTGAAAATATAAAGCCGTGAGTAAAGGCTAGATCCAGGGTGCAGCTAGTATTAAGTGAAATAAATTGTTGTCATAGCAACTCAGAGCTTAACACAAAAGTCTTATGTGATTAAAGAATGTGGGGAAAAAATTTATCCCTTGCTCCTTCTTGAGTTTCCTGGACACCTTATCAGCCTACCTAAGAATTAACTCTCTTAATACATGATGTAGCTTCCACTCGTAAAATTAACCTTTAAAAATTCAAGAAAGTATATTCAGAAAATTAACAAAGATATGAATATATTCAAATATAAGGAAAATGAATCATGGAAAAGTCTATAAAGAATCCCCGAGGAAACAAAATCACATAGAATTTCATCAAAGAAAGAGCCCAGAATTTCACAGAATAGGATGTATCTGAACTAGTGGGAGACTGCTAATGTAAAACAAACAAACAAAAAACAAACAGTAAAAGCAACAGCAAGGAAGTTCCATGAAACTAGGATGGAAAGACATTGAGAGAAAAGTAATTGGGGATTTATAGAAACAGAAGAGTGCAACACGGCTAGCTTATACATGAGAATTCTTTCGCTAATTTCTTTATGATTGAGAAAGCTGTGACAAGGGGTTCTATCTCCAGGAGAGGGAAGTGCTTTAGAATGTGAAGGCACAAGTGTTCAGGAAGCTATCTATGCTAAGGAATAATAACATATATATATATTATACATATATATATGTATAATTACTCGGAGAAGGCAATGGCACCCAACTCCAGTACTCTTGCCTGGAAAATCCCATGGACAGAGGAGCTTGGTGGGCTGCAGTCCATGAGGTCGTGAAGAGATGGACACAATTGAGCAACTTCACTTTCATTTTCACTTTCATGCATTGGAGAGGGACATGGCAACCCACTCCAATCTTCATGCCTGGAGAATCCCAGGGACTGCGGAGCCTGGTGGGCTGCCCTCTATGAGGTCGCACGGAGTCAGACACAACTGAAGCGACTTAGCAGCAGCAGTAGCAGCATGTATAATTACTATATAACATTATATATAATTATATATGTCATTATTTCAATTATTTTATTATAATTATTAATAATTTATTATTACTATTGGATTTCCCAGGTGGCACTCATAGTAAACAACCTACCTGCCAATGCAGGAGACATAAGAGGCACATGTTTGATTCCTAGGTCAGGAAGATACCCTGGAGGAGGAAATGGTAACCCACTTCAATATTCTTGCCTGGAGAATCTCAAGGACAGAGGAGCCTGGCAGGCTACAGTCCATAGGGTCACACAGAGTCAGACACAACTGAAGCGACTTAGCACACATGCAGACATACATTATTATTGCTATATATTTTATATATATATATATATAGTCTCCAGAAGATCAATTGTAGTGGAAAAATGTAGTCTATTTATCCCTCTCTTGAAAACTATCTTCCCTGTGCCCCAGAGCAGACTATATAATCAAAGTCAGTTGATTGTCTTGGAGTGAATCTCACCTACAAGAATGAGCTCACAATAAAATATAGGACAAGTGAGACATGTGAACACCACAAAAGGGAGACAATACACACCAAAGGAAACAGAATTAAAATGGAGCAGGCAGAATAGAACTTAAAAATAAGTATTAAATATACTTAAATATAATTATATTTAGCTATATATAATTATAATTATACTTAAATGTAAAAGTAATAAGGGAGGATATGGACTCCAAAGCCAAAATGAATAACCATAAAAGTAAGATTAATACACATAATAAAGAAATGTTTGTGGTTAAAAACCCAATAGATGGCTTGAACAGTGCAATAATCACACAAGACTAGATAATTAATAATCTAAACAATTTGGGTAGACAGTTTTAAAATAGCTAGCACAAATTAATGGAGAGATGGAAAATATTTATAAAAGTTAAGTTAATGAATACAGAGATTGAAAATGTGCCAATTTTTATCTAACAGTAATTCTAAAATAGAGGAATAATTTAATACAGAGAAAATTTCATTCAACAAAGAATAACTATTCTTCAAAAGAATATGGAATGTTCTTAAAAATAGTTCACAAGGAAGTTCCAAAAATTTCAAGGAACCAATTTATAAAGATCATTTACTCTCACTAAAATGCATTAAATCAAGCAGGATCCTCTATGACACACCTCCCAGAGTAATAGAAATAAAAGCAAAAATAAACAAATGGGACCTAGTTAAACTTAAAAGCTTTGACACAGAGAAGGAAACTATAAGCAAGGTGAAAGGACAGCCTCCAGAATGGGAGAAAATAACAGCAAATGAAGCAACTGACAAACAACTAATCTCAAAAATATACAAGCAACTCCTNAAAGAGCAATATTTCATAGGAACCTGGAATGTTAGGTCCATGAATCAAGGCAAATTGGAAGTGGTCAAAACAGGTGATGACAAGAGTGAATGTCAACATTCTAGTAATCAAATTCCCGAAAAATAAATGACCAAATCAAAAAATGGGCCAAAGAACTAAATGGACATTTCTTCAAAGATGACATACTGATGGCTAACAAACACATGAAAAAATGCTCAACATCACTCATTATTAGATAAATGCAAATCAAGACCACAATGAGGTACAATTTCACATCAGTCAGAATGGCTGTGATCCAAAAGTCCACAAGCAATAAATGCTGAAGAGAGTGTGGAGAATAGGGAACCCTCTTACACTGTTGGTGGGAATGCAAACTAGTACTGCCACTATGGAGAAGAGTGTGCAGATTCCTTAAAAAACTGGAAATAAAACTGCCTTATGACCCAGCAATCCCACTGCTGGGCATAAACATCGAGGAAACCAGAAATGAAAGAGACACATGTATCCCAATATTCATTGCCGCACTGTTTATAATAGGCAGGACATGGAAGTAACCTAGATGTCAATCAGCAGATGAATGGATAAGAATGTTGTGGTATATATACACAATGGAGTATTACTCAGCCATTAAAAAGAATACAATTGAACCAGTTCTCATGAGGTGGATGAAACTAGAGCCTATGATACAGAGTGAAGTAAGCCAGAAAGAAAAACACCAATGCAGTATACTAATGCATATATACGGAACTTAGAAAGATGGTAATGATAACCCTATATGC
>SJYA01003215.1:83312-95633 GCA_006410615.1 Neotragus moschatus
AAAAAAAAAAAAAAAAAAACCACACAGATGTATAGAACAGTGTTTTGGAATCTGTGGGAGAGGGTGAGGGTGGGATGATTTAGGAGAATGGCATTGAAATGTGTATAATATCAGATATGAAATGAATCACCGGTCCAGGTTCAATGCACTATACTGGATGTTTGGGGCTGGTGCACTGAGACAACCCAAGGGATGGTATGGGGAGGGAGGAAGGAGAGGGGTTCAGCATGAGGAACACGTGTATACCTGTGGCAGATTCATGTTGATGTATGGAAAAGCCAATACAATATTGTAAAGTAATTAACCTTCAATTAAAATAAATAAATTTATGTTAAAAATAAAATAGATTGGAATGGGTGACATTCAGATGACCATTGTATCTGCTACTGTAGGAAAGAATCCCTTGAAAAAAATGGAATAGCCATCATGGTCAACAAAAGAGTCCGAAATGCAATATTTGGATGCAATCTCAATAACAACAGAATGATCTCTTTCCATTTCCAAGGCAAACCATTCAATATCACAGTAATCCAAGCATATACCCAGACCAATAATGCTGAAGAAGCTGAAGTTGAATGGTTCTATGAAGACTTACAAGACCTTTTAGAACTAACATGCCAAAAAAATGTCCTTTTCAATCCAGGGGACTGGAATGCAAAAGTAGGAAGTCAACAAACACCTGGGTTAACAGGGAAACTTGGCCTTGGGATACAGAATGAAGCAAGTCAAGGGCTAATAGAGTTTTGTCAAAAGAACGCACTGGTCATAGCAAACACCCTCTTCCAACAACACAAGAGAAGACTCTACACATGGACATCATCAGATGGTCAACACTGAAATCAGAATGATTATATTCTTTGCAGCCAAAGATGGAGAAGCTCTATACAGTGAGCAAAAACAAGACCAGGAGCCGACTGTGCCTGAGATCACGAACTCCTTATTGCCAAATCCAGACTGAAATTGAAGAAAGTATGGAAAACCACTAGGCCATTCAGGTATGACCTGAATCAAATCCCTTCTGATTATACAATGGAAGTGATAAATAGATTTAAGGGACTAGATCTGATATATAGTCTGATGAACTATGGATGGACGTTCATGACATTGTACAAGTGACAGGGATCAAGAAAATCCCCATGGAAAAGAAATGCGAAAAAGCAACATAGCTGTGAAAAGAAAGGAAGTAAAAAGGAAAGGGGAAAAGGAATGAGAAAAGCATTTGAATTCAGAGCTCCAAAGAATACCAAAGAGAGATAAGAAAGCCTTCCTCAGCAATCAATGCAAAGAAATAGAGGAAAACAACAGAATGGGAAAGATTAGAGATCTCTTAAAGAAAATTAGAGATTCCAAGGGAACATTTCATGCAAAGCTGGGCTCAATAAAGGACAAAAATGGTATGGACCAAACAGAAGCAGACAATATTAAGAAGAGGTGGCAAGGATACACAGAAGAACTGGACAAAAAGATTTTCACGATCCAGATAATCACGACGGTAAAATCACTCACCTAGAGCCAGACATTCTGGAATGTGAGGTCAAGTGGGCCTTAGGAAGCATCACTATGAACAAAGCTATTGGAGGTGATGGAATTCCATTGGAGCTATTTCAAAACCTGAAAGATGATGCTGTGAAAGTGCTGCACTCAATATGCCAGCAAATTTGGAAAACTCAGCAGTGGCCACAGGACTAGAAAAGGTCCATATTCATTCCAATCCCAAAGAAAGGCAATGCAAAAGAATGCTCAAACTACCAAACAATTGCACTCATCTGACACACTAATAAAGTAATGTTCAAAATTCTCCAGGCCAGGTTTCAGCAATATGAGAACAATGAATTTCCAGATGTTGAAGCTGGTTTTAGAAAATGCAGAGGAACCAGAGATCAAATCGTCAAAATCCACTGGATCATTGAAAAAGCAAGAGAGTTCCCAAGAAACATCTATTTCTGCTTTATTTACTATGCCAAAGTCTTTGACTGTGTGAATCACAATGAACTGCGGAAAATTCTGAAAGAGATGGGAATAGCAGACCACATGACCTGCCTCTTGAGAAACCTATATGAATGTCAGGAAGCAACAGTTAGAGCTGGACATGTAACAACAGACTGGCTCCAAATAGAAAAATGAGTATATCAAGGCTGTATCTTGTCACCCTGATTATTTAACTTATATGCAGAGTACATCATGAGAAATGCTGGGCTAGATGAAGCACACTACCCTTACAGCAGAAAGTGGCAAAGAGCTAAAAAGCCTCTTGATAAAAGTGAAAGAGGGGAGTGAAAACATTGGCTTAAAGCTCAACATTCAGCAAACTAAGGTCATATCATCTTGTCCCATCACTTCCTGACAAATAGATGGGGAAACAGTTTAAACAGTGGTTGACTGTATTTTTGGGGGGGCTCCAAAATCACTGCAGATGGTGATTGCAGCCATGAAATTAAATGGTGCTTACTCTTTGGAAGGAAAGTTATGACCAACCTAGACAGCATATTAAAAAGTGGAGACATTAATTTGCCAAAAAAGATCTGTCTAGTCAAGGCTATGGTTTTTCCAGTGGTCATGTATGGATGTGAGAATTGGAGTGTGAAGAAAGCTGAGCACTGAAGAATTGATGTTTTTGAACTCTGGTTTTGGAGAAGACTCTTGAGAGTCGCTTGGACTGCAAGGAGATTCAACCAGTTTATCCTAAAGGAGATCAGTCCTGGGTGTTCCTTGGAATGACTGATGCTAAAGCTGAAACTCCAGTACTTTAGCCACTTGATGCAAAGAGCTGATTCATTTGAAAAGACCCTGATACTCGGGAAGTTTGATGGCAGGAAGAGAAGGGAATCACAGAGGATGAGATGGTTGGATGGCATCACCGACTTAATTGACATGAGTTTGGGTAGGCTCTGGTAGTTGGTGTTGGACAGGGAGGCCTGGCGTGCTGTGGTTCATGGGTTTGCAAAGAGTCAGTCACGACTGAGCAACTGAACTGAACTGAACTGAGAAAAAAGAATGAATAATACACATTTTGAGGCAAGGATCAACAGTACTACTGAATAGTTTAAATATTAATTATAAGTGCAGTTAGTCAAATATGACTAGGGTCTGAAAGCTACATATTTTGAAAAAATGGTAAGCGTTCAGTTTAATAAAGCTGGAAGGAGGAGGTTTGTATGAAGGAAACTAGATTTTGGCAAAAAACAAAACAAAACAAAACAAAACAAAAAAACAAAAAACGCAAGATCTAATGCATAGACTTATGATACTTTGAAAGAGGTGATAGATTTTGTCTTCATTCTCCAAGTCACGTTTGACTCTTTGCAACCTCATAGGCTGCAACATTCTGGGCTTCCCTTTCCCTCACCATCTTCCTGAGTTTATCCAAGTTCATGTCCATTGAATCCCGTGATGGCATTCAATCATCTCATCCTGTCACCTTCTTCTTCTTCTGCCTTCAGTCTTTCCCAGCCTCAGGGTCTTTTCCAATGAGCTGGCTGTTTGCATCAGATGGCCAAAGTATTGGATCTTCAGCATCAGTTCTTCCAATGAGCAACTCAGGGTAGATTTCCTTTAAGATTGACTGGTTTTATCTCCTTTCTGTCCAAGAGACTCTCAAGAGTCTTCTCCAGTACCATAGTTCAAAAGCATCTATTCCTCAGTGCTTTGCCTTGTTTACAGTCCAGCTTTCACAACTGTACATGACTATTGGTAAAGACCATAGCCTTGAGTATTTGTACCTTTGTTGGCAAAGTGATACCTTTGCTTTTTAATACACTGTCTCAGTTTTTCATATCTTTCCTGTCAAGAAGCAATCATCTAATTTCACGGCTACAGTCACAATCTGCAGTGATTTTAGAGCCCAAGAGGAGGAAACCTGTCATTGCTTCCACCTTTTCCCCTTCTATTTGCCATGAGGTGATGGGATTGATTGCCATGATCTTACCATTTTTAGTTAAATTTCATGACAGCTTTGTCGCTCTCATCTTTCACCCTCATGAAGAGGTTGGTTAGTAGTTGTACTCTGCTGTTCTGCAGTAGCATATTGGACAACCTCTGACCTCAGTGGCTCATCTTTCAGTGTAACATCTTTTTGTCTTTTTATGCAGTTCATGGGGTTCTCATGGCAAGCAAACTGGAGTGAATTAACGACAGCCCTGAGAGGAAGATGGCTTCCCAGGTGGCTCAGTGGTAAAGAATTTGCCTGACAATGTAGGAAACACTGGAGACGTGGGTTCAATATCTCAATTGGGAAGATCCCTTGAAGGAGGAAATGGTAATCCATTCCAATATTCTTGTCTGGACAATCCCATTGACAGAAGAGCCTGGTGGGCTACAGTCCATGGAGTCACAAAGAGTGGGACATGACTTAGTGACTGAGCATGCATCAACACTGAGAGGAAGAATATGGAGAAGGAAGAACAAAATGTCAAAGACTGAATCTTTAGCAGTACCCATAGTTTGGTGATAAAGAGAAAGAGCCCTTTAGTTCTCAAACAAAAATGTTTAAAGAAATAAAACCGAGATAACATATGCCATTAAAGCCATGAAAAGACAGTTTCAAGCAGTAAGAAATGAACAACTATGTCAAGCATAGTAGAGAAACTAGTAAAGACTTGAATAAACCAGAAACCACTGGATTTAGCAAGATGCTCACTGACAACTTTCAAGAGAGTAATATAATATATATATAATATAATCATGTCAGATGCCAGATGAAGGTGAGTGAGTTAAATAGTTTAACGAAAAAAAATACAGTAAGTTCTTGAGAGGCTTATTAGTAAAATAAATTCACTAGAATCAATATTCTTTTACTTTTTAAAAAAATTATTTAATATGAGAGTAGAGATGATTTAAAATATTGTGTTAGTTTGAAGTGTACAGTAGTGATTCAATGATACCATGTATCTATTCTTTTCCAAATTATTTTCATATTTAAGTTATCACAGAGTATTGAGCAGCTCCTTGTGCTACACAGTAGGTCTTTCTTGGTTAACTATTTTAAGTATATTAGTGTGTATATATCAATCACAAACTCCCAAACTATCTCTCACCCCTACCCTTCTTTTTGGTAACCATGAGTTTGTTCTCTAAGTCTGTTTCTGTTTTGTAAATAGATGTGTTTTCAATATTTTTTTTAAAGATTCTGCATATAAGCAATACCATATATTTGTCTTTCTCATTTTGACTTACTTCATTTAGTATGATACTCTCCAGGCACATCCAAGTTGCTGTAAATGACATTATATAACTCTTTTTAATGGCTGAGATATTCCATTGTATATCAGTAACATGTCTTCTTTATCAATTCAACTGTGAGTGCATATTTAGGCTACTTGGATGTTTTGGTTATTGTCAACAGTGCTGCAATGAACATTGGGGTGCATGTATCATTTTAAATCATGTCTTATTATGGACATATACCCAGGAGTGGAATTGGTGGATAGTATGGTAGCCCTTTGGAGTGGTTTTGGTCACTGTCTCCTGTACAATGTTACAAATCCTTGTAGATAGTTCTTTAGGTACTCAGTCTACCAGACTTAATCCCTTGAATTTATTCATCACCCTCAATGTATAATCATGATGAATTTGATATAGGTCATAACTGAATGGCCTAGTGGTTTTCCCTACTTTCTTCAATTTAAGCCTAGATTTTGCAATAAGGGGCTCATGATCTGAGTCACAGTCAGCTCTAAGTCTTGTTTTTACTGACTGTATAGAGCTTTTCCATTTTTGGCTACAAAAAATATAATCAATGTGATTTTGGCATTGGCCATCTGGTGATGCCCATGTGTAGAGTCATCTTTTGTGTTGTTGGGGAAATGGTGTTTTCTATTACCAATATGTTCTTTTGACAAAACTCTGTTAGCCTTTGCTTTGCTTCGTTTTGTACTACAAGGTCAAACTTGTTTGTTATCCTGGGTACTCTTGAGTTCCTACTTTTAGATTCTTATTCTCTATGGCAAAAAGGTCAATTTTTGGTGTTAGTTCTAGAATGTCTTCATAGAACCTGTGAACTTCAGCTTCTTCAGCATCAGTTGTTGGTGCACAGATTTGGATTACGATAAAGTTGAATGGTTTGCCTTGGAAATGAACCGAGATCATTCTATAGTGTTTGAGATTGCACACAAGTATTGCATTTCATAATCCATTGTTCGCTAAGAGGGTTACTCCATTTCTTCTTAGGGATTCTTACCCATAGTAGTAGATAAATGGTCATCTGAATTAATTTGCCCATTCTCCTCCATTTTACTTCACAATTCCTAAGATGTTTATTAATCTTGCCATCTCCTACCTTAACACATCCAATTTACCTAAATTCTGGGAACTAACATTCCAAGTTCCTATACAATATTGTTCTTTACAGCATTAGACTTTTTGTTCAATATCAGATATATTCACAGCTGAGCATCATTCTCGTTTTGGCACAGCCAATTGATTATTAATAGAGCTATTAATAATTGCTCTCTTCTCTTATTGAGGAGCATATTGGACACCTTCAAATATGGAAGGATCATCTTATGATGAAGAGATCAAATTATCAACATTTGGTGGATCATGGAGAAAGCAATGGAGTTCCAGGAAAGAGTCTACTTCTGCTTCAGGGCCTTCACTAAAGACTTTGTGTGTACCAAAACAAACTGTGGAAAAATCCAAAAACATAGGAGCATCAAGTCACCTTATCTGTCTCCTGAGAAACCTGTATGCAGGTCAAGAAGCAATAGTTAGAACTGGACATGGAACACCTGACTGGCTCAAAATTGGGAAAGGAATATGACAAAGCTGAATATTGTCACCCTGCTTATTTAACTTATATGCAGAGTACATCATGTGGAATTCTAGGTTGTATGAATCACAAGCTGGAATCAACACTTTTGGAAAAAATATCGACAAACTCAGATATACAGATGACACCATTATAATGGCAGAAACTGAAGAGGAACTAGAGTCTCTTTATTTTTTTTAAATGTATTTATTTTAATTAAAAGGGAAATTACAACACTGTGATTTTTGCCATATATCAACACGAATTGGCCTTGGGTATACTTGTATCTCCCCCATCTTTAATCCCCTATCACCTCCCCCTCACCCACGCTATCCTTCTAGGTTGTCCCAGAGCACTGGGTCTGGGTGCCCTGCTTCATGCATTAAATTCACACTGGTCATCTATGTTACATATGGTAA
Organism: Neotragus moschatus; assembly: GCA_006410615.1. NCBI lineage: Eukaryota > Metazoa > Chordata > Mammalia > Artiodactyla > Bovidae > Neotragus > Neotragus moschatus. The sequence continues at coordinate 90,477 of SJYA01003215.1, forward strand.
ATGTATATATTTCAATGCTGTTCTCTCAAATCATCCCACCCTTGCCTTCTCCGACTGAATCCAAAAGTCTGTTGTTTATGTCTCTGTCTCCTTTGCTGCCCTCCATATAGGATCATCCATACCATCTTTCTAAATTCCATATATATATGCCTTAATATACAGTATTTATCTTTCTCTTTTTGACTTACTTCATTCTGTATAACAGGCTTCAACTTCATCCACCTGATTAGAACTGACTCAAATGCATTCCTTTTTGTAGCTCACTAATACTCTATTGTGTATATGTACCACAACTTCCTTATCCATTCATCTGCTGGTGGACAACTGGGTTGCTTCCATGTCCTCAGTTTAGTTCAGTTGCACAATCGTGTCTGACTCTTTGTAGCCCCACGGACTGCAGCATGCCAGGCTTCCCTGCCCATCACCAACTCGTACAGAATTCTCAAATTCATGTCCATTGAATTGATGATGTCATCCAACCATCTTTTCCTCTGTAATCCCCTTATCCTCCTGCTTTTAATCTTTCTTGGCATCAGGGTCTTTTCTAAGGAGTCAGTTCTTCTCATCAGGTTCCATGTCCTAGCTATCTTAAATAGTGATACAATGAACATTGGAGTAATGTGTCTTAAAGATTCTCTTGACGAGAGTGAAAGATGAAAATGATAATATTGGCTTGAAACTCAACCTTAAAAAACCTAAGCTTATTGCATCGAGCCACATCACTTCAAGGCAAATAGAAGGAGAAAAGGTGGAAGCAGTGACAGATTTTCTTTTCTTGGGCTCTAAAACAACTGCATACAGTAAATGCACCCATGAAATTAAAAGATGCTTGCTCCTTGCTAGGAAAGCTATGAACAATATAGACAGTGTATTAAAAAGGATATTTGTATTGCCAACAAATATCTGTATAGTCAAAGCTATGGTTTTTTTTTCTGTAACCATGTTTGGATGTAAGATTTGGACCATGAAGAAGGCTGAGCACTTAAGAATTCATGCTTTCAAATTGTGATACTGAAGAAGTCTCTTGTTAGTCCCTTGGACTATTAAGAAAACAAACCAGTTAATCCTAAAGGAAATCCACTCTGGATATTCACTGGAAGGGCTGATGCTGAAGTTGAAGCTCCAATACTTTGGCCACCTGATGGGAAGAGCTGACTCATTGGAAAAGGCCCTGGTGCTGGAAAAGATTGAAGGCAAAAGGAGAAGGGGGCGGCAGAGGATGGTTAGATAACCAGAAATGGTTAGATAACAGTACCAGCTCAATGGACATGAATTTGAGCAAACTCTGGGAGATAGTCGGGGACTGAGGAACCTGGCGTACTACAGTCCATGGGATCGCAAATAGTGTGACACGACTTAGTGATTGAACAACAACAAATGGTACTTCTATTTTTGCTTTCTTAAGGAACATCCATACAATTCTCCACAATGGTTGCACCAATTTACATTCCCACCAACAATGTAGGAGGCTTCGCTTTTCTCCACACCCTCTTTGCTGCTGCTGCTAAGTCACTTCAGTCATGTCCAACTCTGTGCGACCTCATAGATGGCAGCCCACCAGGCTACCCTGTCCCTGGGATTCTCCAGGCAAGAACAATGGAATGGGTTGCTATTTCCTTCTCCAATGCATGAAAGTGAAAAGTAAAAGTGAAGTCACTCAGTCGTGTATGACTCTTTGTGATCCCATGGACTGCAGCCTACCAGGCTCCTCCACTCATGGGATTTTCCAGGCAAGAGTACTGGAGTAGGATGCCATTGCCTTCTCCACACACCCTCTTTAGAACTTACTATTTGTAGACTTTTTGAAGGTGGCCATTCTGACTGGTATGAGATGATACTATATTTAGTTTTGATTTGCATTTCCGTCTAGTCAAGGCTATGGTTTTTCCTGTGGTCATGTATGGATGTGAGAGTTGGACTGTGAAGAAAGCTGAGCACGAAAGAATTGATGCTTTTGAACTGTGGTGTTGGAGAAAACTCTTGACAGTCCCTTGGACTGCAAGGAGATCCAACCAGTCCATTCTGAAGGAGATCAGCCCTGGGATTTCTTTGGAAGGAATGATGCTAAAGCTGAAAATCCAACACTTTGGCCACCTCATGCGAAGAGTTGATTCATTGGAAAAGACTCTGATGCTGGGAGGGATTGGGGGCAGGAGGAGAAGGGGACGATAGAGGATGAGATGGCTGGATGGCATCACTGACTCAATGGACGTGAGTCTGAGTGAATTCTGGGTGTTGGTAATGGACAAGGAGGCCTGGCGTGCTGAGATTCATGGGGTCGCAAAGAGTCGGACACGACTGAGTGACTGAACTGAACTGAATAATTACAAATGTTGAACATCTTTTCATGTGTCTTTTGTTCATCTGTATGTCTTGCTTGAAGAAATGATTACTTAGGTCCTTGACCATTTTTGGATTGGGTTGCTTGTTTTTTCAATATTGTGTTGCATGAATTGTTTGAGAATTTTGGTGATTAATCCCTTGCCAGTCACATCAGTTGCAAATATTTTCTCCCATTTTGTGAGTTGACTTTTCATTCTGTTTTAGTTTCCTTTGGTGTCCAAAAGTTTTTCAATTTCTTTAAGTCTCATATGTTTGTTTTTATTTTTATTTTTAAAACTTTGAGAGACAATCATGACAAACAGATAGGGAAACAGTGGAAATAGTGACAGATTTTATTTCTGGGGGCTCCAAAACCACTGCAGATGGTGACTGCAGCCATGAAATTAAAAGACACTTTCTGCTTGGAAGAAAATTTATGACCAAACAAGACAGCATATTCAAAAGCAGAGACATTCCTTTCCAACAAAGGTCCATCTAGTCAAGGCTATGATTTTGCTAGCAGTCATGTATGGATGTAAGAGTTGGACTATAAAGAAAGTTAAGCACTGAGGAATTGATGCTTTTTAACTGTGGTGTTTGAGAAGACTCTCGAGAGTCCCTTGGACTGCAAGGAGATCCAATCAGTCCATCCTAAAGTAGATCAGTCCTGAATATTCATTGAAAAGACTGACGTTGAAGCTGAAACTCCAATACTTTGGCCACCTGATGCAAAGAGGTGACTCATTTGAAAAGACCCTGATGCTGGGAAAGATTGAAGGCTGGAGGAGAAGGGGACGACAGAGGATGAGATTGTTGGATGGCATCAGTGACTCAATGGACATGAGTTTGAGTAAACTCTCGGACTTCATGATGGACAAGGAGGCCTGATGTGCTGCAGTCCATGAGGTCCCAAAGAGTTGGATATGACTGAGTGACTGTACCAAACTGAACTGATTGTGGATTCAGCTTGATAGTGTTTTATTGAGTGTTATTGCCTCTATGTCATCAGTAATGTTGGCCTGAAATTTTCTTTTTTGTGCTATCTTTGTCTGATTTTGGTATCAGAGTGATGATGGCTTCATAGAATAAACTGGGGAAGATTCATTACTATGTAATTCTTTGAAGGGTTTCAGAAGAATCGAATTTGACTCTTTACATGTCTGATAGAATTCACCAGTGAAGCCATCTGGTCCTGGATTTTCGTTTGTTGGAATTTTAAAGTTATAATAATCAGAACAGTATAGTGCTGGCAAAAAAAATCTCAGAAATATAAATCAATGGAATAGTATAGAAAACTTAGCAATACGCTCACATACCTATGTTCAATTAATCTATGACAAGGATCGACAAGAATATGCAGAGGAGAAAAGACAGTCTCTTAAACAAAGTCATACTGGAAAACTGGACAGCTGTAAGTAAAGAAGTGCAATTAGAACATTATCTTATACTATTCACAAAAAGAAACTCTAAGTAGATCAAAGAAAAAAAAATAAGGCTGAATAGTATAAATTTGTTAGAGGATAACATAGAACACTCTTTGAGATAAATTGTAATAACATATTTTATGGTCCAGCTCTTAGAACAATAAAAATAAAAGCAAAAATAAATAAATGGGACCTAATTAAACTTAAAAAATTTTGAACACCAAAGGAAACCATCAAAAAAAGAAAAAATGAAGCAACCAACAAGGGATTAATCTTCAAAATATACAAGCAGCTCATGTAGCTCAAAACAAAGAAACAAAAATGCAATAAAAATGGATAAAAGATCTAAATAGACATTTCCCCAAAGAAGACATACAGATGTCCAACAGGCACATAAAAAAAGGAAACCCTCCAACACTATTGGTGGGAATGTAAATTAATACAATCATTCTGCAGAACAGTACGGAGGTTGCTTAAAAACTTAATATATAATCCAGTAATATTATTAATATGATAGTGTATTATATTAATATATTATCCACCTATCCCAATTTTTGGCATATATACAGAGAAAAACCATAATTTAAAAAGATAGATACATCCCAATATTTATTGTAGCATTATTTTTTAATGCAATAGCTAAGACATGGAAGCAACCTAAATGTCTATCAATCAAGGAATGGATAAAGAAAATGTGGTACGTATATTAAAATGGAATATTACTGAGCCACAAAATGTAATGAAATAATGCCACTTGCAGCAATATCAATAGACCTGAGATTACTTTACAAAATGAAGTTGGTCAGAGGAAGACAAATAGCACATAATATCACTCACATGTAGAATATAATTTTTTTTAAAATATAGAAGAAAATGTATTTACAATATAGAAACAGACCTACAGATATCTAAAACAATCTTATGGTAACCAGAGGGCAAATGTTGGTGGGGGGAGGGATAAATCAGGAGCTAAGGATGAATATATCCACATTACCATTTATAAGATAGAGAACCAACAAAAACATATGCTGTACAGCACAGAGAACTCTACTCAATATTCTGTGATAACTTATGTGAGAAAAAAATCTAAAAAGAAATGAATATACGTGTGTGTGTGTGTATATATATACACATATAACTGAATTACGTTGCTGTACACCAGAAACAAACAGTATTGTAAATCAGCTATACTCCAATAAAATTAAAACATTAAAAGTGTTATCTGCACTCCTATGTTAAGTGAAGTATTTTTATTTCATTTTTACAATAGCCAAGTATACGTGAGATGAGTGAAATTGTGCGGTAGTTTGAGCATTCTTTGGCATTGCCTTTCTTTGTAATAGGAATGAAAATTGACCTTTTCCAGTCCTGTGGCCACTGCTGAGTTTTCCAGATTTGCTGGCATATTGAG
>SJYA01003216.1:13607-34122 GCA_006410615.1 Neotragus moschatus
GTGTTCCATTGTTCTTTCTGTTTCTGTGCCAGTACCATACTGTTTTGATTACTGTAGCTTTGCTATATAGCCTGAAATCCGTGAGTCTGATTCCTTCAGCTTCATTTTTCTTTCTCAAGATTGCTTTGACTTTTAGTGTCTCCATTTTTTTCCCAAGATCTTGGATTATTTTTATTATCATTACTCTGAATTATTTTATCTTATAGATTGCTTATCTCCTGATCATTTAGTTGTTCTTATAAGTTTTTATCTTGCTCCTTCCTCTGCAACATATTTCCTTGTCATTTCATTTTGTCAAGCTTACTGTGTTTGTGGTCGCCTTTCTACAGGTGGAAGGACCATAGCTCCTCTTCCTTCTGGTGCCCAACCCCTGGTGGGTGAGGTTGGTCCAGAGTCTTTTACCATTATCCCCTTGATAGAAGGTTTGATTGGTGTTGTGTTGATTGATCCTATCCTAGATACTGAATGGGACTTCCTTTTGCTCTGTGGTTACCACTGCGTTTTAAGGGGAGAGTCTGTTCTATAGTTGTTGGAGTAGGGCCCCCCAAATCTGTTTTTAAGATGTGATGTGACATAGGTGGGATTGGAGCACTCCCACTGGGAGAGAAGTCATGGAATAGTCCTCCTCTGGAGCTGTTCACCTGTGAGTATGCTTTGTTGCTGTCCCCTTTAACCCTTTGTGTGGGTTCACAAATTACACTGTTGTTGCCATTGCTATAAGTCTCACCTTAACTGTGGGTGTGTGGGAAATTGGCCCTGGTGACTCTTGGATGTTGTTTTCACCCAGACACTGGTGCAGATCAACTGAGGTCAGGAACCAGGGCTGCAATAGTTGTATAGTAGTCATACAATTATGGGAGCTATGGAGGCAACTTGAACTCTGGTCTGGCCCAATATTCACATGTAAATGCCCACAGCTGTTAAAATCAGTCCCATTCCAGCTACATGAGCACATGTTCTTTTCGATGTTTCACAGGTGCTGAATTTAGGAGGCCATCAACAGAGATATAACTCTGATGTTCATGCAGCCAACAGGAGGAATTTCAGCTCTTTTTCCATAGTTCCACATCCCCTGGTGCTCAGCTGTGGCTTCAGTCTTTCCTCTAGGAAGATTTCCTAGTGGGAAGAGCCCTCTGTGCCCTGCCCAGACTCCCTCCAGGGACTGAAGGGTGGGTCCTGACACCCACTTGTGGATTTTGTAGTAGTGAGAGGTTTTCATATGTTCCCAAGTGATGGGGGTACTTCTGGCACTCACTGATACATTTTCTAGTGGAGAGAGTTATCCATGCACTCCAGGGACAGCATGAGCTGGTTCTGGCACCTGCTGGTGGTATTTCTAATGTCAGGAGCTGTCTATGTGCTTCCAGGTCAGTGTGGGCAGGTCCTGGGGCTCCCTGGCCATAAGTCCTAATGGACAAAGCTGTTTGTGCCTTTTGGGGACAGTGATGGTGGGCCCTGTGGCCCACTGGTAGAATTTCTAATGGAGAAATCTATCTCTCACCTTCTAGGTGAGTCTGGCATCTTCCTGTGGGTCTGGAAGAGATGGCCAGTGCCAGCCTCTGAAGCTTAAGATGGAAGTAATGACTCATCTCTGCACTTAGAATTCCTATAGGCTGTGTCTTTTTGCCTGGGAGTGCTCACAGAAACAGAAATTCTTCTGGTGGTCTCACCTCTGTCCTCATGTGCCACCCTATGTGGCCCCCTATGTGTCTTGTCTCTCTGGTATGTCCAGGATTCTTCCTAGTACACCATCAATTGCCATGGCCTGACTTCTTCAAACTGTTTCCACACCTAAACCTTGTCCTCTCCCTGAGACTGATATTTGGAGCCTGAGTTTTAGCTCCTGACACATCAACCAACACTGAAACTGACAGAGAACTGCAAAGTGGTAGTGCTGACCCTCTCTGCAGATTACTTACCATTTGCCTTCCACAAACAGGTTGCTGCTCTCCCCTCCTAGGCTTAAATATTCCCATCCCATCCAGTCTAATATCTCCACTGGTGAGGGCCTTCCCAAAGGTGTGGGGAGCTTTCCTCCTTCAAAGCTCCATCTTGAGGGCACAGGCCCTGCCCTGATTCCTTCTTTTTGTTTTTCCTTTTGTTCTAGTTATTATGTGGAGGTTTTCTTGTTTTTTTTAGGTATCTGAGGTCTTCTGTTAGCACTCAGTAACCATTCTGTGTGACTTGTTCCACTTATAGGTGTATTTTCAATATTTCTGAAGAGGGAGGTGAGCTCTGCTTCCTGCTTTTTTGTAATTTTTATCCCATCTCTTATCTTTGATTACTATAGCTTTGTAATATTCTATGAAGTCTGTGAGGATTATGCCTATGATATAGTATATCCTCAGGATTGCTTTGACAATTGTGGGTCTTTTAAGGTTCCATATAAATTTCAAGATTATTTACTATAGCTCTGTTAACAATGCCATGGAAAATTTAATAGGGATCACATTAAATTTGTAGATTGCCTTCAGTAGTTTGGTCATTTTAGCAGTATTAGTTCTTCCAATCCAAGGCCATGGGATATTTTTCCAATTCTTTGAATCATTTTTAATTTATTTTATAGTTCTCAGCATATAAATATTTCATCTCTTCAGTCAGGTTTATTCCTAAGTATTTTTGGATGCAATTTTATAAATTATTGGGTCTTTTAGATGCCTTTACCTAAAATTTAGACAAGAGCTAACACCTATCATACTGAAACTCTTCCAGAAAATTGCAGAGGAAGGTAAACTCCAAAACTCATTCTATGAGGCCACCATCACCATAATACTAAAACCAGACAAAGATGCCACAAAAACAAGAAAACTACAGGCCAATATCACTGATGAACATAGATACAGAAGTACTCAAAAAATTCTAGCAAACAAAACCAAACAACAAATTAAAAAGATCATACCTCATGACCAAATGGGCTTTATCCCAGAGATGCAAGGATTCTTTAATATTTGCAAATTAATCAATGTGATACACTGCATTAACAAATTGAAAGATAAAAGTCATATGATTTTCCAAATAGATACAGGGAAATCCTTTGACAAAATTCAACATCCGTATATGATTAAAAAAAAAAAAAAAAAACACCTCTCCAGAAAGCAGGCATATACCTCAACATAATAAAAGTTATATATGACAAACCGACAGCAAACATCCTCAATGGTGAAAAATTGAAAGTATTTCCTTTAAATTCAGGAACAAGACAAGGGTGCCCACTCTCATCACTACTATTCAACATAGTTTTGGAACTCCCAGCCACAACCATCAGAGAAAAAAAGAAATAAAGGGAATCCAGATGGAAAAGAAGTAAAACTCTCACTGTTTGCAGATGACATGATTTTATACATAGAAAACCCTAAAGACATCATCAGAAAATTACTAGAGCTAATCGACAAACATAGTAAAGTTGCAAGATATAAAATTAATATGTAGAAATCCTTGCATTTCTATAAACTAATAATGAAAAATCAGAAAGAGAAATTAAGAAATCAATCCCATTCACCATTGCAATGAAACGAATAAAATACTTAGGAATAAATTTGCCTAAAGAAACAAAAGATTTGTATATAGAAAACTACAAAACACTGATGAAAGAAATCAAAGATGACACAAATATATGGAAAAAATATACAATGTTCGTGGATTGGAAGAATCAATGTAGTGAAAATGAGTATACTACCCAAAGCAATCTGTAGATACAATGCACTTCCTATCAAACTACCAATGGTATTCTTCACAAAGCTAGAACAAATAATCTCATAATTGGTATGGAAGCACACATAAGCCTTGAAATAGCCAAAGCATCTTGAGAAAGAATAAGGGAACTGGAAGAATAAGCCTTCCTGACTTCAGACCATACTACATAGCTACAGTCATCAAGACAGTATGATACTGGGACAAAGACAAAAATATAGACCAGTTGAACAAAACAGAAAGTCAGAAGAAAAATCCAAGTGCTTATGGACTTCTTATCTGGGACAAAGGAGGCAAAAATATACAATAGAGAAAAGTCAGTCTCTTTAACAAGTGATGCTGGAAAAACTGGTCAACCACCTGTAAAAGAATGAAACTAGAACACTTTCGAACACCATACACAAAAATAAACTCAAAATCGATTAAAGATCTAAACATAAGATGAGAAATTCTAAAATTCTTAGAAGAAAACATAAACAGAACACTCTGACACAAATCACAGCAAGATCCTCTATGACTCATCTCCCAGAGTAATAGAAATAAAAACAAAAATAAACAGATGGAACCTAATTAAACTTAAAAGCTTTTTTGGAAATGAAGGAAAAGTATAAGCAAAGTGAAAAGACAGCTTTCAGAATAGGAGAAAATAATAGCAAACAAAAAAAACTGACAAATAATTAATCTCCAAAGTATATAAGCAGCTCATGTAGCTTGATACCAGAAAAACAAACAACCCAATCAATAAGTGGGCAGAAGACATAAATAGAAATTTATTCAAAGAAGACATGCAGATAGTTAATAAATACACACAAAAAAATGCTCAACATTGCTCATTATTGGAGAAATGCAACTGAAAACTACTACGAGATATCATCTCACACTAGTCAGAATGGCCATCATCAAAAAGCCTACAAACCATAAATCCTGGAAAGGATATGGAGAAAATAGAACCCACTTACACTGTTGGTGGAAATGCAAACCGATACAGCCACTATGAAGAACAGTGTGGAGATTCCTTAAAAAACTGGGAATAGAACTGCCATATGACCCAATGATCCCATTGCTGGGCATCCATATCAAGAAAACCAGAATTGAAAGAGACACATGTACCCCAGTGTTCACTGAAACACTATTAATAGCTAGGATATGAAAGCAACCAAGATATCCATCAGCAGATGAATGGATAAGGAAGTTGTGGTACATGTATACAATGGAATATTACTCAGTATAAAAAGGTGTCTGGGGCCATCATGGGAATCCAACCCATGACAGGGTCATGTGGCAGAAATCTGATGGGCAAGGCGATTCAGATTTCAGGGGTTCCCCCTGAGTTTCCCTGAGCAGCTACCCCCCAAAAATAAGGAAACCAGAATATGCCTGCTGCCAGGAGCCAGCGTGAGGAATCCCACCCACGACAAGGTCATGTGGCAGAGACCTCGACGGGCAAGGACGATTTGGGTCTCAGGCTTTCCCCCTGGTATTTCCTGAGCATGTACCCCAAAAATAAGAATCTGGCGGCCTTATATTGTATTTTTCTGTTCTTCTGACACTCTCGGGAGAAAGTTAATTCAGGGCTTTAGTCTTCTGCATTTGAAAGGAGTGTTTCAGCTCAACCCCCTCTGATAATGCTCTAACTTAAATGCTCTAACTTGCCTAACAGGTTCCCCAGACCTTTTACAGCTTGTGAATTGCTTACAGCCTCCAACTGCGAGGGGCACAAAGCTTAAAGTATCTTAAAGTTACAAAGCTTTTTCTAAGAGCTAAAAATCCTTTTGGTGAAAGGATTTCACTGTTGACTCAATGATTGCTGCCAGACCTCCTTATTCTTTATCTTTTAGGTACCTGGGAAGATGTTAATCAATGTAAACAAGATATAGAAAAAGATATATAGTAGTTTTGATGTTAGCAACACTAGACTTTTGAGTTAATTTCTTTTCTTTTGTTATAAATCACTGTACTCATTTTACTTGTTACAAATTGCTGTATCTTTGCTATGTAAGAATGTAACTTTATTTAGTGTTTTCTGAGAAAGGCACCAGACTTTGGAAAGAACAACACTTTTAACACAAATAAGCCTTCTGGTTAACAAACCATTATCAGAAAAGGGCTATAAAATGTTAATTGGCCTTTTGGCCAGAAGATGATGTAAATCACCTAAGACTTTTGTATACGACTAGGTATGCAGAGAAAAAAAGCCTGGTTTTGATAAAAGTCTGGGCTGCTAACACTGCATAATTTTATATTACCCATTGATCTCTATGTACAAAAGAAAAAGGTATATAAGGCCCTTCTGGACAATAGGGGCTGAGGCCAGTCATCAGAAGGACTGGTTTCCCCTGTGTGTCTCTCTCTCTCTTTCTCTTTCTCCCTCCCTCTCCTTTTCTGGCTGAATTCCCATCTGGGGCGTGGAGGCTCGTCTTGTCTACTTACTTGTCCCGGCTTCTAAGATCCATGTGAGAGGGAGTCCAATGTGGGGCACCCTCCGATATTCAAGAGGATGCCAGTGGCCTAATGTAGATGGTGCAAGCTCCTTGTCTGGAACTTTATTGGCTTTCCACGTAAACCAAGTTATTCAGCCTCTTTTCTCCACTAAATTTTCTTACTAAACTATTATTTCCTAATCTTATATTTCTAAATAAATAAGTTTTTTTCTCGCCTATCTGTCTCGCCTTTGAATCACCCTGGATCCCCAGGGGCTGGACCCTGGCAAAAAGGAAGATATTTGAGTCAGTTCTAATGAGGTGGGTTAAACTGCAGCCTATTACACACAGTGAAGTAGGTCATTAAGAGAAGCATAAATACTGTATATTAATGTATATACATAGAATTTAGAAAGACAGTAACAACAATCCTATATGCAAGTCAGCCAAAGAGACACAGATGTGAAGGACAGACTTTTGGACTCTCTGAGAGAAGGCAAGGGTGGAATGATTTGAGAGAATAACTTGAAACATGTATATTTTCATATGTAAAATAGAAGACCAGTGCAAGTTTGATGCACAAAGCAGGGCACCCAAAGCCAGTGCTCCGGGACAACCCAGAGGGATGGGATAAGGAGGGAGGCAAGAGGGGGCTTCAGGGTGATGTGACACATGCAGATCTATGGCTGATTCATGTCGATGTGTGGCAAAAAAAAAAAAATAACAATATTTTAAAGTAATTATCCTCCAATTAAGATATATTAATTAAGAAAAGTAAAGTTTTGAGTTTTCCTTTAGCTTTCCCTTTCTGATATCTCATTGCTCATGTACAGAAATGCAACAGATTTCTGTATATTAATTGTCTATCCTTCTACCTTCCTAAACTTGTTTATCAGTTCCAGTAGATTTTTTGTGCAGTCTTTAGGGTTTTAGCTTCCCTGGTGGCTCAGATGGTAAAGCGTCCGCCTGCAATGTGGGAGACCCAGGTTCGATCCCTGGGTTGGGAAGATCTCCTGGAGAAGGAAACGGCAACCCACTCCAGTACTTTTGCCTGGAGAATCCCACGGATGGAGGAGCCTGGTAGGCTACAGACCATGGGGTCACAAAGAGTCAGACATGACTGAGCGACTTCACTATTCACTATACGTAGTATCACTTCATTTGCATATAATGACAGCTTCACCTCCTCTCTTCCAATTTGTATACCTTTTATTTCTTTTTTGTGTCTGACTGTTGTGGCTATGACTTCCAATATGACACTGAATAGAAGTGGTGAGAGTGGGCAGCCTTGTCTAACTCTGTGTTTTAGTGGGAAGTCTTTCAGCTTTTCACCACTGAGTATTATGTTGGCTGTGGGGTTTTTCAGGAAGAGCTTTTATTATGCTGAAATATGTTCTCTCTATACATACATTAGGATGCCAACAAATTTAATGACCAAGAAAATAGACACATTCTGAGAAAGACACAAACTACTATATTGAGTTTTGATGAAATAAGAGGGATGGTACGGGGAGGGAGAAGGCAGGGGGGTTCAGGATGGGGAACACGTGTATACCTGTAGCAGATTCATGTTGATGTATGGCAAAACCAATACAATATTGTAAACTAATAAACCTCCAATTAAAATAAATAAATTTATATACTTTTTTTTTAAAAAAGGTTAAAATGAATTGCCATAGAATCTAGTAACTCTATCCCTACATATTTACTCAAAAGAAATTTAAAAAAATTCCACTCATACAAAAATTTGCACCAAAGTTCTTAGTAGCCTTATTCATGATAGTTCAAAATTCAAAACAATCCAAATTTCTATCAACTGATAAATGATAAACAAAATGTGGTATATCTGAACAATGAAGTATTACTTGGCATTAAACATATTAGAGTGGTGATGCACATTACAACATGAATGAATCTTGAAAATATTATGCAAATTGAAAAAAGCTAGTCACAGAATGCCACGTATTTTATGATTCCATTTTTATAGAAGATTCAGTACAAATTTATACAGACAGAAAGCGTATTATTTATGGTTTCAGTCTGGAGAGGTGGAGCAAATGGAGAGTGACTGCTAATGGTTTCCTTTTGGCATTCCAGTAATGTTCTAAAATATCTTAAATTTGATTATAGAGGTAGTATACAACTCTGCAAATAAATATGAAGTTAATGGCATATAAACATTAGATATGACCTGCATGTCATACCTTGCCAATTCCCAACTTAAGTGATAGAATTCTAATTTGTGGAATAGAGGAGAATGGTAGGTAGAGATTGGGCAATGGTTGGGAGAAGTTAATTTTTCAGTCCTTTTCTAACACATAATACATAAGTAAAGCTATACAAATAAGAAAGGAAGTGAAGTCAGGTAAAATTTCTTAAAATAAATATACATCAAACATTAAACTTATCAATTTTCCTCTTTTTCCTTTAATTCCTTCACAGTTCCGAGCTACTGAAATACAAGCCCTATCCTTGTCAGTAGGAAGATGATGAGACCTCTGTTGTTGTTTTTGTTCAGTTGCTAAGTCATGTGTAACTCTTTGCAACCCCATGGACTGCAATGTAACTATCTCATACTCTACTGCCCCCTTCTCCTTTTGTTTTCAATCTTTTCTATATCAGAGTCTTTTTCAATGAGTGAGCTCTTTGTATCAGGTGGCAAAAGTATTGGAACTTCAGCTTCAGCATCAGTCCTTCCAATGAATATTTAGGGTTGATTTCCTTTAAGATTGACTGGTTTGATCTTCTACCTGTCCAAAGGACTCTCGAGAGTCTTCTCCAACACCAGTTTGAAAACATTGATTCTTAGGCACTCAGCTTTCTTTATGGTCAAATTCTCACATCTGTACGTGACTGCAGAAAAAACTATAGCTTAGAGTATACACACCTTGGTAAGCAAAGGGAAGTCTCTGCTTTNTCTACCTGTCCAAAGGACTCTCGAGAGTCTTCTCCAACACCAGTTTGAAAACATTGATTCTTAGGCACTCAGCTTTCTTTATGGTCAAATTCTCACATCTGTACGTGACTGCAGAAAAAACTATAGCTTAGAGTATACACACCTTGGTAAGCAAAGGGAAGTCTCTGCTTTTTTTTATTATTAATTAATTAATTTTAATTAGAGGCTATTTACTTTATAATATGGTAGTTGTTTATGCCATTCATTGACATGAATCAGCCATGGGTGTACATGTGTCCTTCATCCTGAACTCCCTCCCACCTCCCTCCCCATCCCATCCCTCAGGTTGTCCCAGTGCACTGGCTTTGAGTGCTCTATTTCATGCATTGAACTTGGACTGGTCATCTATTTCACATATGGTAATACACATGTTTCAGTGCTATTCTCTCAAGTCATCCCACCCTCGCCTTCTCCCCAAAAGCCTGTTCTTTATATCTTTCTCTTTTGCTCTTCTTTATATCTGTGCCTCTTTTGCTGTTCTTTATATCTGTGTCTCTTTTGCTGCCTTGCATATACGATAACCATTACCATCTTTCTAAATTCCACATATATGCCAATAAATTGGACAACGTGGAAGAAATGGACAAATTCTTAGACAAGTACAACTTTCCAAAACTGAACCAGGTAGAAATAGAAAATCTTAACAGACCCATTACAAGCATGGAAATTGAAACTGTAATCAGAAATCTTCCAGCAAACAAACGCCCAAGTCCAGNTGAAAGAGGAGAGTGAAAAAGTTGGCTTAAAGCTCAACATTCAGAAAACGAAAATCATGGCATCCGGTCTCATCACTTCATGGCAAATAGATTGGGAAACAGTGGCTGACTTTATGTTTCTGGGCTCCAAAATCACTGCAGATGGTGACTGCCGCCATGAAATTAAATACACTTACTCCTTAGAGGGAAAGTTATGATCAACCTAGACAGCATATTAAAAAGCAGAGACATTAGTCAAATCTATGTTTTTTCCAGTAGTCATGTATGTATGTCAGATTTGGACTGTAAGGAAAGCTGAGCATGAAGAATTGATGCTTTTGAACTGTGGTGTTGGAGAAGACTCTTGAGAGTACCTTGGACTGCAAGGAGATCCAACCAGGCCATCCAAAGGAGATCAGTCTTGGGTGTTCACTGGAAGGACTGATGTAGAAGCTGAAACTCCAAACTTGGCCACCTTATGTGATGAGCTAACTCTTTTGAAAAGACCCTGATTCTGGGAAAGATTGAGAGCAGGAGGAGAATGGGACGACAGAGGATGAAATGGTTGGTTGACATCACCAACTCAATGGACATGAGTTTGAGTAAACTCCGGGAGTTGTTGACAGACAGCAAGGCCTGGCATACTTCTGTCCATGGGTACACAGAGTCAGACACGACTGAGCGGCTGAACTGAACAGTATTTGCTTATTGAAATCCTGTCATTCTTAGTAGACTCAGCCTACTCTCTCCTTCCCTGGTCATGCTTTCTTGAGTTCCATCCTGAATTCCCACTTCTTGCTCCAGTCATTACCTTACTTCTGCTGTGAAATATTGCAATCTTAAATGTGACATTATTAGACCCTTATCACATATATGTTGCTTCATATTTGTGGCAATTGCATAATGTTTTATCTGGCTAACTAGATGCTAAAAATTTGCTTAGATGTGGTACCCTGCCCTTTGCTATCACTCCCTTCCCACAATTTCCCCCTTATTCTCTCCTCCCAAGCTGCATTTGATCCACTGGTCTTCATTTAGCAATTTTGAAATAAATATTTGCTGAATGGAGTGTGAGAGGGAAAGAGCATCATAATAAACTCTAGAGAAACACAAAGCAAATAGAAACTTGTCTTAAAATAAACAAAGCATTACCCCCATATTCTGCCAGACCTTGGAGTACAGAATAAAAAGACAAAGCACAGGTAATATATTTTGGTTTATTGTCAGCATACCTGACTTAAGGCAAATTTAGATTAATTTACTCTACCCCACCCCACTTATTTTTTCCCAACTATCTCAGGACTATTCTCACCATAGCTATCCTACTGCAAAGTCATTAAAGACTATTTTTGGCAGCTTAGTTTTCCCATCCTGGAATCTCTTCAGTTTTCTTTTATGACTTGTTCCCACCATCTACTTCTGTCTTTTCAATTCTAATTAACTCATTTACACTAAGATTTTAAGTAAATACATTTTAAATGATTGGAAAATCATTTAAAATTGGAAAATAAACTTTAAAAAGAAGAAATGCTTACCTCCAAAGGGCTGGTCTTTCAGACATTAGTGAAGGAAGCATTTTAAAGTAAGCCCTACAGGTTCTCCATATAGTGTATCACACAGATATGTCCTGGTGTGAGACTGGACCTGCACTAACAGACTTCTTTCTCCTATGGCCTACATGAAAAATGCCCTCTATCTGATCTAAAGATTAAGTCTTGGGAAGTGCTTTTAGCTGTCTCTCGTTCATCTTCCAGTGGTTCTGATGGTGGTAATGTGCTAGGATATGTGTGTATTTTCATTCACTAAGTCATGTCCAATTCTTTGCAACCCTATGAACTACAGCTTGTTAGGCTCTTCTGTCCATGGGATTCTCCAGGCAAGAATACTGGAGTGGGTTGCCATTTCCTCCTCTAGGGGATCTTCCCAATCCAAGGATAATCCCGCATGTCCTGTATCTCCTTCATTGGCATGTAGATTCTTTACCACTGAGCCCTTGGGGAAGCCCAGTGGTGGAGTATTAGGTGCATAATACAGTATGCTGCTAAGCTCTGGGGCTTTAAGGTTCCGTCTTCAGGAGGTTGTGGTTATGAATACTGGCTACAGGAAACAAGCTTCTTTTGACTCAGTCCTCCCTAAACTGAGAGGAAGTGAGTGCTTACCTACACTTCTTGGTCACAAAGGTTCTGAGGGAAATGGGGATTGGGTGGACAGGATATGGTGAATTAAGTATCTCCAAACCTCTTAAGTAGTAGGGTATTTATTTCATTGTTAGGACTTTGAAGATTTAAACATAAAAAAAAATACTCTAGGCAGAGGTCATCCTTAGCTTGACCTCTGCTATTTCGAGCTACCTAAGGGACATCCTCTTGAAGAGATCTCTACTATTTCCCATTCTATTGTTTTCCTCTATTTCTTTGCATTGATTGCTGAGGAAGGCGTTCTTATATCTCCTTGCTCTTCTTTGGCACTCTGAATTCAAATGGGTATACCTTTCCCTTTCCCCTTTGCTTTTCACTTCTCTTCTATTCACAGCTATTTGTAAGGCCTCCTCAGACAGCCATTTTGCTCTTTTGTGTTTTTTTTTAACTTGGGGATGGTCTTGCTCCCTGTCTCCTGTACAATGTCACGAACCTCCATCCATAATTCATCAAGCACTCTATCATATCTAGTCCCTTAAATCTATTTCTCACTTCCATTGTATAGTAATAAGGGATTTGATTTAGGTCAAAATTGAATGGTGTAGTGGCTTTACCTACTTTCTTCAATTTCAGTCTGAATTTGGCAATAAGGAGTTCATGATCTGAGTCACAGTCTGCTTCTGGTCTTGTTTTTGGTGACTATAGAGAGCTTCTCCATCTTTGGATGCAAAGATATAATCAATCTGATTTTGTTGTTGACCATCTGGTGATGTCCATGTGTAGAGTCTTCTCTTGTGTTGTGGAAAACAGTGTTTGCTATGACCAGTGCATTGTCTTGGCAGAACTCTGTTAGCCTTTGCCCTGTTTCATTCTGTACTCCAAGGCCAAATTTGCCTGTTGTTCCAGGTGTTTCTTGACTTCCGACTTTTGCATTCCCGTCCCCTATAATGAAAAAGACATCTTTTTTGGGGTGTTAGTTCTAGAAGGTCTTGTAGGTCTTCATAGAGCCATTTAACTTCAGCTTCTTCAGCGTTTCTGGTCGGGACATAGACTTGGATTACCATGATATGGAACGATTTGCCTTGGAAATGAACGGAGATCATATTGTCTGTTTTTGAAACTGCATCCAAGTACTAAACTTAAGCCTGCATCTTGAGAGACCGGTATACAGGTCAGGAAGCAGCAGTTAGAACTGGACATGGAATAACAGACTGGTTCCAAATAGGAAAAGGAGTAGGTCAAGGCTGTATATTGTCACCCTGCTTATTTAAGATATATGCAAAGTACATCATGAAAATGCTGGGCTGGATGAAGCACAAGCTGGAATCAAGATTGTCAGGAGAAATATCAATAACCTCGGATATGCAGATGACACCACCCTTATGGCAGAAAATGAAGAAGAACTAAAGAGCCTCTTGATGAAAGTGAAAGAAGAGGGTGAAAAATTTGGCTTAAAGCCCAACATTCAGAAAACTAAGATCACGGTGTCCGGTCCCATCACTTCATGGGAAATAGATGGGGAAACAGTGGAAATGGTGGCTGACTTTATTTTTTTGGGCTCCAAAATCACTTCAGATGGTGATTGCAGCCATGAAATTAAAAGACACTTGCTCTTTGGAAGAAAAGTTTTGACCAACCTAGAGAGCATATTAAAAAGCAGAGACATTACTTTGCCGACTAAGGTCTGTCTAGTCAAGACTATGGTTTTTCCAGTAGCTATGTATGGATGTGAGAGTTGGACTATAAAGAAAGCTGAGTGGCAAAGAATTGATGCTTTTGAACTGTGGTGTTGGAGAAGACTCTTGAGGATCCCTTGGACTGCAAGGAGATCCAACCAGTCCATCCTAAAGGAGATCAGTCTTGGGTGATCATTGGAAGGACTGATAACGAAGCTGAAACTCCAATACTTTGGCCACCTGATGCAGAGAACTGACTCATTTGAAAAGACCCTGATGCTGGGAAAGATTGAGGGCAGGAGGAGAAGGGGACGACAGAGGATGAGATGGTTGGATGGCATCAGCAACACAATGGACATTGGTTTGGGTGGACTCCAGGTGTTTGTGATGGACAGGGAGGCCTGGCGTGCTGCAGTTCATGTGGTTGCAAAGAGTGGGACACGACTGAGTGACTGAACTGAACTGAACTGAAGGGACATCCTTAGACAAGGTGTGTCCACTTTGGTACTTGAACACAGTAATTGAGGGTCTGTGAGAAAAGATAACAGTAAAGATTTCAGTCATCCACTATCTATGCATGGGACCAAAGGAAACCTAGTTTCACAAAGAGGCTGCATTTACAAATAGGCTTTGTATTACCACAATTTCAAAGCTCAGTGAAACCACAAGATTGAAAGACAATGCACTGTGATCCTATAAATAGAAATGAGAATTTCTCTGTTAAGTGTAAAGCTTTGCAGACTGTATGTGTAGCCCATAGTGTTAGCCCTGCATCGTTAATCAGAGAGAGAGAGAGAAAGAGAGAAAGAGTGTACATGCACAAGTGTCAGTTCAAGCTGCCCGTGGAAAACGGAAATGTTCAGTGTTCAGAGTGGGTTGCATATTTCACTCTGACATCTCACTATCATGTTTTTCAATATGATAGTGGTTAGGCAATGCAGATAATTTTTTTCTTTTTTCTCTTGCTTTCTTCATTTTTCTTTTGGCTTTCTTTTATTTTGTTTTCTATTTACTCTTTCCTTCCAATATTTTCCCCTCCTTTTTTTTTTTTTTTGTAGGGATTTCTAGTGAATAAAGATTGGATTACTTTTTCTCAGAACAAAGAGCTTAAATTAATCAGTAGCATCGATGTTGGAGTGGCTCATACATGAATCATTTGGATATCTCTGGAGAAAACAGAAAGAAGTTGAAATGGTAAGCTCTAGTTTTTAATTATTTTTTATTTATTTATTTTTTTACTTTATAATACTGTATTGGTTTTGCCATCCATTACATTCATATTAGCTGTTATCTGTGCCTTTCACCTTTGATGTCTTCGATTGACCTCATCATACTAGATTCTGGGCAAACTGTAAGATCTAAAGGTGGCATGGATGTAGTAAACCTGGACCATCCTTGTATGTCATTTCCTTGGTATTTGCACAAACAAAAATAATTGTACAGTTGGCTATCTGAGGTAGGAGGGAGGAAGAATCTTTGAACTTGGAGAAATATAAGTTTGACATAGAGAGGTTTTTCATAATGTGTTTCCATCAGTTGACACTGATTAAAAATAGCCTTATGAACATTCATGATTTAACCAACTCTGTATTAAGTAGCGGTGCTTATATGAATGTTCAGGATTGTTTTTATCTACTCTTTGCTATAACTCTTTGGGGATTATATTTTTACCTGCCAAAATATTAAATTTGTGACATTTTCAAAATGAGCTATAATTAAGAAAACAAGAGTACCCTTATCAACATGAATGTGTGTTCCTATTAGCTTGTATAAGTTACATATTTCACTCTAAATTTTAATTTAAATTATAATAAGTGTTAGCTATAGAGAATTATCTTTCAAACAAAACATTTCAGTAAGAAAAAACATGTTTCTAATGAGAGAGGAAATAAGAAAGATAATAGACACAGTTGCTCATACATAAGCTGTATCTATCAGAATAAATAATTGGCATATTTATAGAGTCAACAATGGATAAAATAATTTTGAATTAAATTTGCATTTTATACATCTGTAATTGACAACTTATTTTGACAAAATGTAAGTGAAATTGTTTTCTGGTTTGCATGTTGTTTCTCTTTTGTGCTCAAAGAGAAAATCTTAATGAAGATACCTTCAAAATTTCAAACTCCTTGGGTTGGGAAGATCCCCTGGAGAAGGGAATAGCAACATAAACCAGTATTCTTCTCTGTAAAATCCCATGGATGGAGAAGCCTGGCAGGCCCCGATCCATGGAGTCACAAAGAGTTGGACACGACTGAGCAACTAACACACTCACACTCAAATTTTAAGTGATGAGTCTATCAACAGCATGTAACCACTAGAAACTGCATCCCAATATTAAAAGAAAGGAAATGATAGATTTTTATTTTGCAACAAGACCCAAGATTAAATTCCAAATGATTTTCCTTCTCCCTTCTCTGCTGTTGACAGTTGTGTGCAAGGACTTCATATTATAATGCTATAATATTTCCAAGAAATAAAAAAGTTATAATTTTATTCAACTAGCAAAGCTACATTTATTTGTTAGAAAGCTTTGTGTCATTCAGCAAGGAGTATATATTTTTGAATATTTTAGTTGCTGTAAATTTCAGATATGGTGGCAAAAGCACCAGTCTTATAGATGGGATTTAAGTTTTTTAGCCAAGGGAAAGATCCCATACTAGTGAATATTTGTAATACATAAATGCCATCCTCCAAGAAATCTGTGCCAGAGGGAGATTTTTTTTTAATTACAAAAATTTTCTTTGCACTTGTGAACACATGTACTACTCTGCCTTGCTAATGTTTACAGTAACATTTCTGTGAGACAGCAACCATCTAGTGCATCTATTCTGTTGAGGCCAGCAAATATAGTATAGAACGTTGTAAAGGTGAATAAACACATGAGGGTCACTGACTCTTTCAAAAAGTTCACTGAATTTCCACCTAGGGATTCCTAGGAATGAATGAACTCAATTATCCCCCTTAACACTAGGTTCAGTTCGGTTCAGTTCAGTCACTCAGTTGTGTCTGACTCTTGGCGACCCCATGGACTGTAGCATGCCAGGCTCCCCTGTCCATCACCAACTTCCAGAGCTTGCTCAAATGCATGTACATCGAGTTGGTGATGTCATCCAACCATCTCATCCCTTTGTCTTCCCCTTTTCCTCCTGCCTTCAATCCTTTCAAGCATCAGGGTCGTTTTTAATGAGTCAGTTCCTTGCATCAGGTGGCGAAAGTATTGGAACTTCAGCTTCAGCATCAGTCCTTCCAATGAATATTCAGGACTGATTTCCTTTAGGATTAACTGGTTTGGTCTCCTTGCACTAGAGAGCTGAAATTAAAAAGAGAAACAAACATGCTTTTTGTCTTTCTCTGATAATCACTTTTGGCACCAAGCAGATACCTAAAACTGAGGAAAGAATTTAAATTCTTCTTCTGATCCTTTACTTAATCCTGGAAAAGCGACCATAGACAGTCTTATTTCCCTTGCTCATTAAAGTGACATCCCCAAAGGCTTCCTCTTATGCCAAAGGTCCCAAGAATCAGTCACCAGAACCCTAGTCAGAGAACATGAAATTATTAGAGGCATACTTGAATCTTGTCATTCACATGAATAGTGCCGAATATCAAGACTGCTTTATGCTTTGAGAAGTGACATAGATTGTCAGTTTGCATTTCAAAACTGGAAAAACTGAGGCCCAAATAGTTGAAGTGAATGGGTTAAGTACCACTATGAGTTTGTAACAGAGAAAATGCTGGATTCTAGGTCTTGTGACACTTTGTCCAGTTCTCATTTCACTTTACTGTCTATCAAGGTTTGAAGATTAACAGACACATGAATTTTTCATTGGGAAATATTAAAAAGATGTCATTTTGAAATCACTCACGAACTCTCAATACTGGGGTCACAATTTAGGCTTCTCCCAAGGGCCTTGATAATGTAGCAACCTTAATTTGCTGGGGTTTAGCACTGTTTCCTACTGTGCTGAGGGAAAAAAAGAAATATCAAAATGCAAATTGATATACCCTAAGTGTCGTGATATAACACTACAACAGACCTGGACAGGGACTGAATGCTTTTGTGTTATATTGAGTTCAGTTCAGTTCAGTTGCTCTGTTGTATCCAACTCTTTGCAGTACGCCAGGCCTCCCTGTCCATCACCAACTCCCGGAGTCCACTCAAACCCAAGTCCATTGTGTTGGTGGTGCCATCCAACCATCTCATCCTTTGTCGTCCACTTCTCCTGCTGCTCTCAATCTTTCCCAGCATCAGGGTCTTTTCAAATGAGTCAGCTCTTCATATCATGTGGCCAAAGTATTGGAGTTTCAGCTTCAACATCAGTCCTTCCAATGAACACCCAGGATTGATCTCCTTTAAGATGGACTGGTTGGATCTCCTTGCAGTCCAAGGGACCCTCAAGAGTCTTCTCCAACACCACAGTTCAAAAGCATCAGTTCTTCAGTGCTCAGCTTTCTTTACAATCCAACTCTCAAATCCATACATGACCACTGGAAAAACCATAGCCTTGACAAGACGGACCTTCACTGGCAAAATAATGCTTTTTAATATGCTGTCTAGGTTGGTCATAACTTTCCTGCCAAAGAGCAAGTGTATTTTAATTTCATGGCTGCAATCACCATCTGCAGGGATTTTGGAGCCCAGAAAAATAAAGTCAGCCACTGTTTCCACTGTTTCCCCATCTATTTCCCATGAAGTGATGGGGCCAGATGCCATGATCTTAGTTTTCTGAATGTTGAGCTTTAAGCCTGCTTTTTCACCCTCTTCTTTCACTTTCATCAAGAGGCTCTTTAGTTCTTCTTCATTTTCTGCCATAACGGTGGTGGGCATAAATTTGGCCAAGCTAAAGGCATTACAAAGTACTGAGAAAGCCACAAAGTCTAGGAGATTCCTTATTTGAGAAGAAAATCAAGATTACAGGGTATCTGCCTGGCAAAAACAGATATATGGGGCTTAGGATAAAATGTGAGGAAGCTAAATATTATAAAAATTGTTGGTATGTGAATCCCTAAGAGGATGCAATTGTTAATGGCTTAGCTATAACTAATGTTTATTATATAAGAGGGTGATAATCTGAGATTGGAAAATCAAAGTGGACTCTTTTGGTATAGTCATTGAAAGATGATTAGGAGTAGAAAGTATACTTCACTGACATCACTTTCATTTACAACAACAGCTGCATTAGCTAGATGCAGATAAACTTCTTGAGAAATAATCAAATGTGCATAATCTTAACCAAAATCATCTGTATAGACTCTGGAGATTTGGGTATGCACCTTGGTGGCTCAGGTGGTAAAGGATCTGCCTGCAGTGCAGGAGCTGCTGCTGCTGCTAAGTCACCTGAGTTGTTTTCAACTCTGTGCGACCCCATAGATGGCAGCCCACCAGGCCCCGCCATCCTTGGGATTCTCCAGGCAAGAACACTGGAGTGGGTTGCCATTTCCTTCTCCCATGCATGAAAGCGAAAAGTGAAAGTGAAGTTGCTCAGTCATATCGGACTCTTAGCAACCCCATGGACTGCAGCCTACCAGGCTTCTCCGTCCATGGGACTTTCCAGGCAAGAGTACTGGAGTGGGGTGCCATTGACCCAGGTTCAATCCCTGGGTCAGGAAGATCCCTTGACGGTAGACATGACAACCCACTCCAGTATTCTTGCCTGGAGAATTCCGTGGACAGAGGAGCCTGGCAGGCTACAGTCCATGAGGTAGCAAAGAGTCGGACAGGACTCAACAACCAACATTTTCACTTTCAAGAACTTCACTAATTGATTACCTAGTAAGAAAACCAAAGTTTAAATCATTGGCCATGAT
Source organism: Neotragus moschatus (assembly GCA_006410615.1). Lineage (NCBI taxonomy): Eukaryota > Metazoa > Chordata > Mammalia > Artiodactyla > Bovidae > Neotragus > Neotragus moschatus. The sequence continues at coordinate 32,997 of SJYA01003216.1, forward strand.
CAGTATATGGGTCACCTAGAAGGGTGACTAATGTCCAGAACATAAACTAAGGCTGCCCATTCAGGCTCAGTTGTACCTCAGACAGCATGATTACTGTTTTATTAGATACCTAAAATATATGCAAATGTCTGCCACCAAGTCAAAAGTCCCTAAATCCCTTTCTTAATAATTGACAATATATTTGTTTCTTCCAAGAGCTTTTACTCAATACAATAAATACTATTTATAGGTGACAATGACAAAGTTTTGTCCATATTATTAGCAGCAGAAGAAATATTTTAATATTGTTATATTTATAATTACTTCGCAAAAGTTCCTTTCAGCTTTACTGGCAGATCAGATTCATGTATTTCTCATAAGCTAACAAGATGGTACCAGATATTTCTTAAAAACTAATGACATGTTTTATATTATAAAATAATTCTTCCGAGTTATTTATAGGATAACAGTAGTGATTTTGATTTACTGTTTGGAGTATTAAATCTTTTTAAAATGACACAAAGTGACCTATGTATCAGATCTTTAAAAATCTGTTATCCTGAGTAGCTACTCTACTTTGAAGTGTCTGCCCAATGTTATGCTGGAAAACGAATGACATTCACAATATGGACTGATTTATTATTTATCCAACTTGTTTCATTTTTTTAAATTCAGTTTCAAAACTGCAAAAGGACATGTTTTCTTGATATTTGTAATTAAGGTCACATCAATGGATATAATTAAGCCATCTTGATTACAAAGATGAGTAAGACAGTGGCTCCAAACTACAGAAAAAAATTGTGTCCTGAATTTACTATAACAAGTTGAAAATCTCTTTCTCTCTTTTCTTCTTGGAAAATGAAATTGTTGAAACTAATGAACATTCTTGGTAACTTGATAATAATATATTGTGATATTAGTGAATCAAGGATATATACTAGACATTCTTGTAAAGAATCTGAGACAAAAAACTGGTGCTATCTTTAAACACAATGATATGACAAAGTTAGATAACTTTTATTAAAAAAATTCTATCAGAGGTACTCTAAGATATAAAGTTATGCTTATACATGCCTCTCACAGTGGAAAATTAAATAATTATCCAAATAATTCAGTTAATGTTGATAAAGGAAGAGCATAACTTGGG
>SJYA01003216.1:34277-52474 GCA_006410615.1 Neotragus moschatus
TTGGGTCCAGTAAGCAAACTTTTCTTTAGTAGATACAATGCTGTTTTCTTTCTGTTTTTGTCCAATATACTTGGTTAGTTTAAATTTGTAAGTATAAAAATAATTTAGAAATTTTTATTTTTTTTCTTGGGTGATAGGGATGTGCAGAGGGGATTTTAAAATCTATATCATCCTGCTCCTTATTAATTTGTATAATCAAGAATTTTACTGACTTAATATGCTAAAGATATATTTGCCATTTTCTCCATATTTCCATAATAATAATATTAATAACATCTGTTTCTATCTCTTTTGATCCAATTTTGATTGGTATCTAATTTTTTTTGTTTTGTTGTTGTTGTTTAATCATTTTTTCATTTCATATTAATATTTTTTAACTCTAAAAGTGCAAGTAGATCTCTTTTTTCTAAGAGTTCTAGGCATAAAACTAGGTAGTACTAATTTTATTTAATATAATAAGGGAAATTTCAATCACTTGGCCTAGCATTAATTTCTCTGTGGAAGAGCCACTGATGATAGAAATACCTGGTTTGATTATCAAAATCAAGCACAGTCCATGTCAAGACATCAGGTACAGTAATGTCTTTCCCTCTGAAAGTCTATGACTTCCGAATCTTATCAGGTCTAAAAAAATGAATTGTTTTAATTTCACATCAATGGATATGATAAATTCACTCTGCTTATGCTCTACCTAGGTGAAGCACAATAGGAATATGACATACTGTGAAGCTATCAGTCTAGACAACCAATCCAGGTTAATTAGGGAAAGTAGATTTTTGGGGCTGAGTTATACAGAGTGTGTGATCATCCTCTGGATTTTGAGCTGTTCAGCTTTTCTCTGGCCATTTGCTGGAAGATACTTTTGGTCACAGAAAATAGTGTAAACTTCATTCAATTTTGGACCATGAAATTTGGTTAAGCAAAGCACTGTAAAGATATTTTGCAATCAGCAGAGACAAGAGTGCTGTTTCTCAGAATTCACAGAGGATGGCCTGAAATATATTTTACATAGAATTACTTGTTAATAAGCATCTTGATTTAAAATTACAGTTGTAATAATTGAACATTAATAAATGTCACCTGTATGTCTGAGTCTTTTCTAGAAGGGAAAAATCACTGAGGAAATTTAAAGCTTCTTGACCTCTGAGAATTAGTAAATTGAAAATCTCTGTGACATCATTCAATAAGGAAGAGATGTTAAGGTTGATTAACCTGGGTTATAAGTTGCTCCTTGACTGGGACTTGAGAAAAACATATAGAGCCAGAATAAAAACTTATGCTAAACAAGTATCTGGAAAATATGGCATTATTATTAATCATGCTGGCTCCTATCCAAATGCAATGTGATCCTTAATATGCAGGATGCTTTAATACATTGGATAGAGATGCAGTCTTTTTCCCAGCCTTTTCATTTAGTTACACATTTGTGAACTTGAAGCAAATATTTTGATATGAAATTAAAATGAAAGGTGAGTCATCCTAGTAAACTCATCTCCAGACTTCTGATAACTGCCTGGGAAATTTTAACTCCAATCTTGTAATGAATTCATGTATTAACCCTCTTGTCATATTGGGCCAAAGAATGGACAATACTCTTATGTAATGATAATTAATTTATTCTCTTTTCCCATGAAGTTTTAACATTTTCAGTATGGCAAAACCAATATAATATTGTAAACTAATTAACTTCCAATTAAAATAAATAAATTTATATTTAAAAAATAAAAGTCAAACAGAGAAAGACAAAAAAAGATGAATTGTCTAATAGTATGTTTTCAAAATAAGATTTTAATTTCACATTACTCTTTTTTAGATTTGAAAAATTCATTTTGGAATATAAATTAATTTTGATTTGCTCAGTCTCACTCTTAAGCATGTTGGTTTCATTATCCTCATGAAAAATTCTGAGTCTTCTCTTTCTTCTATTATTACAATTCTGGGAGACCAGTCTAGTTTTTATAAGAAAGGAAAATTAATTAGAATTTTCCAATATGATTTATGAGTTTAGATATACATTTAGTGGTTCCAAAATTCTCCTCAAAGCTCAAGCTGTGAACTCTGTGGTATAAGAGTCAACATCAAATTCAGGCTTTCCTTGAGCTGTTTTCTCCCCAAAGAACTAATGCCCTAATAAAAATCATGTATCTTCCTAGTAATGACTCCAGAAAAAAAGAAAAAAAAAACTACTAAATAATTAATAAGCTACCTATAGCCTGCTACTGCTACTGCTAAGTCACTTCTGTTGTGTCCGACCCTGTGCGACCCCATAGACGGTAGCCCACCAGCCTCCCCTGTCCCTGGGATTCTCCAGGTAAGAATACTGGAGAGGGTCACCATTTCCTTCTCCAGTGCATGAAAGTGAAAAGTGAAAGTGAAGTCACTCAGTCGTGTCTGACTCCTAGCGATCCCATGGACTGCAGCCTACCAGGCTCCTCTGTCCATGGGATTTTCCAGGCAAGAGTACTGGAGTAGGGTGCCATCACCTTCTCTGACCTATAGCCTAGGATTAACCAATTTTTAAAGCCTATCTACTACAAGCCCTAACTTTGGTTTTGAGTTCTTTACTATCAAAAATAAAAATGATTATTATTTATTGTGCAGTTATGATGTACACTAAGAACTAGGCAATAACTCTTACTTCTTAATAATAACTTTATTATTACCTCCCATCTTATAGATGGGGAAAAGCAATGTGAAAGAAATTAACTAACTTACTCAATGTTTTACATGTGTCTTGTTAAAATTTCAAACCCAATTCTGTTGGTTGTCAAAGCCTTTTCCATTACACTAGGCTATCTCTATATGATAAAAGTCACATCACACTATTTTGACTCTTTCCATTTGAAATCAACAGAGTTTATAACAGAAGGAATCAAGTTATACCAATTTCAAAATAGGTTGTCCTTTATTAGGTTTGGGCTGAGTAAACTAGGAAATAAGAGAGTATAACGCATAAAATGAGAAATAAAAATGCATTTTAAAAAAGAGATGATAGAAAATATAGATGAAATACTTTAATTCTCTTTAACCAATCTATATGGCAGGATGACTACTTTTTCAATGTAGTATGGATAATAATAGAAGTCATATAAGATAAAGCTTCTGCCCTCATGGGGCTTATTTACTTGAGGGAGATAAAACAGCGCATAGTGAACCTGAATATACAAAACAGATTTAGAAAATACATTGCTTCATGACATGTTTTGCATTAAACAGAGAATCACTATCCACATTTACATTTAAGCTTATGTGACACACGAAAAAATATTTTAGCCTTGCTAGGCCATTCCTGTGTATCTGAGTCCTTCCTAGGGAAAACAAACAAACAAACAAACCTGGAGAAGGCAATGGCAACCCACTCCAGTACTCTTGCCTGGCAAATCCTATGGACAGAGGAGCCTGGTAGGCTGCATGGGGTCCCTAGGAATCGGACCTGACTGAGCAACTTCACTTTCACTTTTCACTTTCATGCTTTGGAGAAGCAAATGGCAACCCACTGCAGTGTTCTTGCCTGGAGAATCCCAGGGACAGATGGGTCTGGCAGGCTACATCCATAGGGTTGCAAAGAGTTGGACATGACTGAAGCAACTGTGCATGCATGCACCAACCATCAGAAGAGAAAGTAGAGCTATATTAGTGAATCATTTTTTTCCCTTAAGACCAAGGCTTTGGTGTTACAGGATGTATGTCCCAGATTCAGAGCACAATCTATGGCTATATTACAGAAAGAATTAGTTGTGATCTAACATAAGTTTAGAAGCTCAGTGGTATAACATCTGACTCACTTGGTTACAGAACTGTGTAAAAAGTTTAAAATAAACAAACAAACAAAAAAAAAATCAGAGGAACAAAGTTTTAAGATAGTTCATCTCCTGATAATGTTGGTTATCCCCTCATGTCTTCCTTATCTCTGCAATGCCCCCTCATCCCCCACCCATGTCTATGTTTCTTTATCCAAGAAGAAACAAAAGAACTTGAGACATCTACACCTGATTTATAACTCTAAATCATACTTTCTGCAGGCACCGGTTACAGACATGAGCTTCAAGATGTGCTCCTTTGGGACTCGTTTGTGATATAACCTGAACAAGGCAGCAAGATTTCCCGTTTTCAGTTTCTCTCTCTGTAAAAGCAGTGTGATTAAGAGTATCTCTTTCTATAGCATATGAATCATCATGCTAATGCTTAACAGATACTTTGCATTCCTCTGGTCAGAGTTCTTCTACACAATTTGTAAAAATGCCATGTGTGCTTGGATTGAAATCACATTGAGAAAATTAGGTTGCACCTGTCTTTCATCTCACAGATTTCCTTCAGCACATGAGAGCCATTTGGTCAAGTTTGCAGTTTGAAATGCTTATAAGAAGGATAATAGCTATACACATTAGAGCAGAATAAATGAGAAAGAGAAGTGTAGTAAGTCCCCTATATTCAAATGAGTTATTTTCTGAGAGCACATTTGTAAGTCCAATTTGTTCATACATCCAACAAAGTTAACCTAGGTATCCATCTAACAGAATCAGCTAGCTATATAGTACTTTACTGTAATAGGTTTATAATACTTTTCCCACAAATAATACATAAAAAAACAAACACAAAAGATAGAGAAGACATTTTCAATCTTACAATACAGTACCTTGTAAAGAATAGTAGGACAGTACAGTAACTGTCATACAGGGACTGCCATCAAGAGAACAGGTAAGAAGAGTTACTGAATGAAGGAGGGAGAGAAGATGGAAGATGACAGAGCTGAAAGATCTTCAGCAACAGAAGATGGAGGGTAAACCACAATTTCACTCATGCCTGATGTTGTTGGAACACATTTTGCATCTTTGAAAGTTCACAACTTGAAGATTCATATGTAGGAGACTTACTGTATGAGTTTTATGGATTGGTGAAATCACTGCTTTAAGAAATGCCTCAGGCTTCCCTTGTAGCCCAGTCGGTAAAGAATCTGCCTGCAGTGCAGGAGATCCAGGTTTGATCCCTGGGTTGGGAAGATCCCCTGGAGAAGGAAATGGCAACCCACTCTAGTATCCTTGCTTGGAAAATCTCATGGATAGAGGAGCCTGGAGGGCTGCAGTCCATGGTGTCACAAAGAGTTAGGCACAACTGAATGACTAACACTTACTTACTTACTTGTGATATCAGAGGTAGAGACACGGATGTACAAGAATATCTTATGGAATGGCCTAACCATGCTAAAAACTATTGTGGATTTGTACCCTACATATATGGCAGATTTTACATAGCTTGACATTTGAATTGCTCAATTTAGTATTTGATTTTATTAATTTCTCTTGTTTTGTTTATCATGTCATTGCTACCAGTCTACAAGCTTTTGAGGAGAGAGACTGTCTCCTTTCTTTTTATCTCCAGTGACATCTAGCATGGTGACTTGATTTACTTTATGGTATTGCTCATCTCATCACTTAATTCTTTTTTCTTAGACTGATAGTTTAGCAAATTATAGCATCAAGAAAGGCTCTAAAGAGGAAAAAAAGAGCAATTGTTTCATTTTGGTTAATTTCTTCCAGTCTTGTATGTCAGCAGGAATTGATGTCTAAGTGTCTGTGTTTCTGTATTTGTGAGAGGTGGGATAGGGAGAGAGATGAGAAAGAGGAAAGAATAGATGTTGAGTTTTTGCACATAGTAAAGATCGCTGGTTTCCATGTCATTGTAGAAAGAAAAATGAGAGATATTTATTTCTGCTGATCTTTACACTCACCATTAGTAATTTGGCAATCTTAATAATACATACAAAGTTTTCATTCAAATGATTGGACTGTATGAAGGGAAGAGAAATATGTGTGGATATACACATATTAGAGAATACGCACTTGGGAGAAAATGTAATGTGGATAACACACACACACACACACACACACACACAAGGATTTTGAATTAAACCCTAAGCTCTAGTCTTGGCTTAGTTATTAACTTCCTATGTAACTCAGGAAGAATCCCCTACTTTCCCTAGCCCTCAGTTACCTTGTTTGTAATAGCTAAACCATCAATAGTGATTATTAGGTTATTAATAGAGATTTAATAAATATTAGTAGTCTAATCTTTATTTTAAATGCTCAGCCTGCCAGCAATTTAAAAATTATAATAAGGCTCACTGAATCATTAGGTCATCTTTGGGTGTATTGATGTAAACAGTATGTCGTCCCAAGTACTCAATAAGTATTTACTGTCTGAAACTGTTGAATTACTCCATGTATAGGCGACTGAACAGGTGTTAGTGTAAGAAATAAGGGCTTTAACCTGATTAACAGGCTTCCCTGTTGGCTCAGTAGTTAAGAATCTGCCTGCCAGTGTAGAAAAGGAGCCTGGTGGGCTACTGTCCATGGGTGCACAAAGAGTTGGACACGACTTAGCTACTAAACAAAATACAGTCTAATTAAAACTTCTCCTTTACTCTCCACCTATGGTACCACGCTCTTTTTGCTTAGGTCTGCCATAATTTCCATGAATTATTTAATAAAAAACTGCTAGGAAAATCTCTGCATGCTTTTTGTGAAGGTCTTGGATAATGTCTTCTACTTCTTTGTCATTAATGCACTAGCTTAAATCTTACTTTCTCAGCTTGAAAGCAGAATTAGTGACCCTATTTGTGACCCCATAGACTGTAACCCACCAGTCTTCTCTGCCAGTGGGGTTTCTCAAGCAAGAATACTGGAGTGAGTTGTCAAATTCTTCTCCAGGGGATCTTCCCAATCCAGGAATTTAATCCACATATCTTGCATTAACAGGTGCATTCTTTATCACTGAGTCACCAGGGAAGCCCCTCAATGGGAATAAGTTTGTGCAAATCAGGAAAGTCTGCCTAAGATTGTATATCTTGTATTGGATATGGAATCCAGGCAGGTAGGCTTGTAATATGAGGCCTCTTGATCAGACCTGAGGTGATGAAGTACTGGAAAGAAAGAACACAAATGTTCTTCATATTTTTCCAATTTTTATTTAGAATTGAGCCTATCTGCCAAATCCAATTTTATACTACACTTATAATATAAGAACCTTAGGAATAATTCAGTCTCTCATTTTACACACAAAAAAAGATGAGTCCCAGAGATGGAAAGAACTTTCCTAAGATTCAGTTCAGTTCAGTTCACTTCAGTCGGTCAGTCGTGTCCGACTCTTTGAGACCCCATGAATCGCAGCATGCCAGGCCTCCCTGTCCATCACCAACTCCTGGAGTTCACTCAGACTCACGACCATCGAGTCAGTGATGTCATCCAGCTGTCTCATCCTCTGTCTTTCCCTTCTCCTCCTGCCCCCAATCCCTCCCAGCATCANTATATAATATATAATACTATATATATATATATATATATATATATATATAGTATTACTCAGCACACATTGGCCACACTAGTCATACAATAGAGGATAATATGTGTGTGTTGAGAAAGGGTATGCCATTTGCTGGAAAGGAAGAATATAGTAGCTATAGATGACTCACATACATATTAGGCAAGTATCTATTCACTGATTGGTAATCTTAAAAATCAATAAATCTTAGGCTAAGAACAGATTTTGGAGATGGGGAGGTGTTTGGTATGCTTCTATTGGCTTCTTTGTCTTGATGTCTATTCTTAAAAAGAAGAGTATTACTGAAAAATCAGCCTAGATATCTAACAATCAGAAGTGAAAATATCTAATACTTAAGATTACTCTCACAGGGCTATATTAAAATGGATAACCAACAAAGACCTACTGTATAGCAGAGGGAACTCTGCTCAATATATGTAACAACTTAAATGGGAAAATAATTTGAAAAAGAATGGATGCATGTATATGTATAACAGAATCACTGTGCTGCACACCTGAAATTAACATGACATTGTTAATCAACTATATTCCAAAATAAAATAAAAAGTTTAAAAAAATTCCCAACAAACAAAGGTCTAAGATTAGATACCTTTAATCATGAATTCTACAAAGCATGAAAAGAAGATTTAATACCTATCTTTCTCAAACTTTTCCAACAAATTGAAGAGGAAGAAATCCTTCCAAATGTATTTAATGAACTGAAAATTACCCTGATACGACAACCAGACAAGGATACAACAGAAAAAGAAAACTACAGGAAAATATCTTTAATAAACATAGATGCAAAACTCAACAAAATATTGGTGAATCTAAATCAATAATATACTAAAAGGATTATATACCATGATTGATTAGGATTTATACTAGAGATTTAGGGATGTCTCAACACATACAAATCAATCAATGCAATGCATCACATTAACAAAATGAAGGATAAAAATCATATGATGAGCTCAATAGATATATGAGTTATTTGAAAAAATTCCACGTACATTTGTGATTAAAATATCAACACAATAGTTAAAAAGGGAAGATAATGCAACACAATGAAGGCCATATATGACAAACCCACAAGTAAAATCATATTCAATGTTGAAAGCTTTTATTCTAAGATTAGGAACAAAATGAGGATTCCATTCTCATCACTTTTATTCTACATAGTATTAGAAGTCCTGGCCACATCAATTAGACAACAGAAATAAATTAAATGCAACTAAATTGGAAAAGAAGAATTAGAGCTGTTAATATTTTCAAAAGAAATTATACTGTATATAGAAAACACTGGAGACTGCACCTCAAAATTCTTGGAAATAAGTGAATTCACAAAAGTCAAAAGATACAAAATCAATATACAGAAACCTGTGGTATTTCTATATACTATTAATGAGCTATCAAAAAGAGAAATTAAGAAAACAATCTCATTTATTATTGCATAAAAAAACTAGGAATAAAATTAACCAAGGGCTTAAAAGATCCATACACTGAAAATTATAAGATACTAATGAAAGAAGTGGAAGAAGACATAAACAAGTGAAAAGATATTCTATGCTTATGGAATGGAGGAATTAATATTGTTAAAATGTGCATACTGCCCAAAGCAGTCTACAGCCTCAATGCAATGCCTGTCGAAATTTCAATGGCATATCTCATAGAACTAAAACAATGCAGTACAATACATAACTACAACAACTAATACTAAAATTTTTATCAAATAACAGAAGATTCTGAATAGCCAAAATAACCTTGAGAAAGAAGAAAACTGGAGGCATCATGCTCCCTGATTTCAAATGGTACTACAAATTCATAGTGATTGAAACTGTGTGGTACTGGTGTAAAAACAGCCACACAGATTTATGAAATAGAACTGAGAGCTCAGATAGAAGCTCACACATATGGACAATTAATTCACAACAAATGAGCAAAACAATGGAGAAATGACAGTCTCTTCAATAAATGGTGGTAGGAAAATTGGACTTTCACATGCAAACAAATGAAACCAGCTTATATAACATGCAAAATTAACCCTAAATGAATTAAAAAAATTGAATATAAGATCTGAAATCATCAAATTCCTAGAAGAAAACATAGGTGGTAACCTCATTGACATCAGTCTTAGCAGTGTTTTTGTTGATCTGACACCAAAAGGTAAAGGAAACAAAAGCAAAAGTAAACAAATGAAACTGCATCAAGCTTACAAGCTTCTGTACAGCTAAAGAAACCATTCTCAAAACAAAAAAATAGCCTACTATATGGGGGAATATATTCTCAAACAGTATATCTTATAAAGGGTTAATATCCAAAATATTTTGCTGACAAAGATCCATATAGTTAGAGCTATGGTTTTCCCACTGTCACATATGGATGTGAGAGTTGGACCATAAAGAAGAATGATCACTGAAGAAATGATGCTTTCAAACTGTGGTGTTGGAGAAGACTCTTGAGAGTCCCTTGGATAGCAAGGAGATCAAAACAGCCAATCCTAAAGGAAATCAGTCCTGAATATTCATTGGAAGGACTGAGGCTGAAGCTGAAGCTCCAATACTTTGGCCACATGATGCAAAGAAGTGACTCATTGGAAAATACTATGATACTGGGAAAGATTAAAGGTAGAAGGAGAAGGGGATGACAGAGGTTGAGATGGTTGGATGGTATCACCAGTTTGATGGACATGAGTTTGAGCAAGATCTGGGAGTTGGTGGTGACAGGGAAGCCTGGTGTGTTGCAGTCCATGGGGTTGCAAATAGTCGGACACGACTGAGTGACTGAACTGAACTAAATCCAAAATATATGGGCTTCCTAGGTGGCCCTAGTGGTAAAGAATTCGCCTGCCAATACAAAAGACATAAGAGATGTGGTTTCAATCCCTGGGTCATGAAGATCCCCTGGAGGAGGACATGGTAACCCACTCCAGTGTTCTTGACTGGATAAGTCCGTGGACAGAGGAGCTTGGTGGGTTATAGTCCATAGGGTCACAAAGAGTTGGGCACGACTGAAGTGGCTTTATATGCATGCCCCTATGGTCTATGTTCAATTCCTGTACCTTGTAGATACAGCAAACATTAATGGTTACAAGAAGGGAAGAAGGTTGGGGGAGTGATTGAAATGGATGAAGAAGGTCAACTTTATTGTGAAGGAAGGTAACTAGACTTGCAGTGGTGAACATTTTGGAGTTATCCAAATGTTTGATTATAACGTCATACACCTGAAACTTATATAATAAAAAATCATGAGCAAAATCATTACACAGATCACTTAAATATGGATAAAAAAAGCCCCTAAATATGGTCACTTTTGGTTATATTCCTAACCATGAGATCAGTGTTTTAATAAATAATACAATACTTTGTAGTGAACGTATCATTTGTATGTTAATGTGTGCATTACTAACTTAAGTATTTGATGTATGGGTTTATGGATATGTGAAGGCCAACCTGAAGTCACTTCGTCCTTGTTTTCTTGTTGCACTTTCTCATAAAAGGCGGAAGAGCCTCTTCTCAAGATTACTTGAGACTCTTCCCCTGGGGTGATGAGCATAACTGGAGAGCTCAGTAAGACAAAGAGAAAAATTTAGCCAACTGTCCAAACTGTAGAATATTTGTAACAGTGATAAACTGGTGACTAGTGATAGGTTGAGTAGGTTACCCCGCTACTGATATATTTCTATAGTCTTTTGTGAAATAAGTGTCTGTTGGCTCAATTGATGGACCATATTCCATCGGAAGTATTAAAAATGAAAGCGCTGGTTTAGCCTAAATTCCAGTCATGATATAAAATTCAAATGAACTAGAGACAATTCAAATGCATTTTCATTTCTTAATAACCATAAAAGTCCATAATGAAGATACAATCTCAGGCTCAAGAGAGAGAAAGAGAAATGCTCAACTACCACAATTAGCAAACAAACAAACAAAAAGCTAAACAAGACAAATAACAATAAATTATTTGTATTAATAGGCATGTAGTTAGCAATTTGTATTAATAGGTATGCAACTTGTAATTTATGTAATTTGTTTAAATGATTTCCTCCTGGAGACATTAGCTAGCATTTGGTTTTTGGCCACACATTTATGCATATTTATAATTATTTTACACTGTATAATACTAAGAATTTGTTCATTTTATTTAATATATTTATATAGCACTTGGTATAGAATCTTAGAAATATCAACTCCTCATACCCATAGAGAAAGGCACTGTTATCATCTCATTGTACAGATGAGGCAATTGAAATCTAGAAATGTTTGTGTTACTTGCCCAAATTCAACAGCTAGTCAGTTGCAGAGCCTCAGTTTGGAAACACAAAGACTGGCTTCAGAGTCCATTTTCTTGTCAACTACAAATGATGCCTCATTATTTGTAAAATATTTACATATTGTGCCATAATTATATATGTATGTACATGAAAACACAACTCAGGAGGTAAAGAATCTGCCTGCAATGCAGAAGATTGCAGTTCGATTCCTGGATTGGGAAGATCTGCTGGAGAAGGGATAGGCTATCCACTCCAGTATTCTTGGGCTTCCTTGGTGGCTCAGATGGTAAAGAATCTGCCTGCAATGCGGGAGACATAGGTTTAATCCTGGGTTAAGAAGATCCCCTGGAGAAGAGAATGGATACTGACTCCAATATTCTGGTCTGGAGAATTCCATGGACAGAGGAGCCTGGCAGGCTACAGTCATATGGGGTCACTAAGAGTCAGGCATGACTGAGTGATATGACTAACACTAACATGAAAACACACATATATATATGGCATAGAATGCCGGAGCTATTTAAAACTCAGAAGTAAGGGAATTCTCTGTTGGTCCACTGGTTAGGATACTGTGCTTCCAAAGCAACAGGCATGGGTTCAAGCCATTTTCAGGGAGCTAAGATCCCAAAATCCATGTGGTGCAGCCAAAAGTAGTAATAATAATAATAAAATAAAATTCAGAACTAAAAGAACAAAATATTAGTGCTAGAAGTGCTATTAAACATTATTTGGCTTAACCTACATATTTCAAAGAAAAAAATGGAGGCCCAGATAAATTGACTTGCTTAAGGTCACACAGATATTCAATGGCAGAAGTGAAACAAGAACTGATGTTTTCTCACTCTCAATCTGATATTATTTTCACTTCACTAAGTTACTTTCGCTCTTATTAACAAGGAAGTATATCATTGTTTATATTTTCAATGAATATCACCTTCAGATCTTCATTGTTCAAAGCTATATGCTTATAATCTTTGCAACACTATGGACTGTAGCCTACCAGGCTCCTCTGTCCATGGGATTTTCCAGGCTATAGTACTGGAGTGGATTGCCATTTCCTTCTCCAGGGGATCTTCCCGACCCAGGGATCGAACCCGGGTCTCCCGCATTGTAGACAGACACTTAACCGTCTGAGCCACCAGGAAAGTCCTAATAGTGATGCTATGTTTCACCAAATAGTCTTACAACTTATTCTTTGAAATTATCTTTGAGACTGAGTTGAGCTAATTAAGAGAACTGAGTCTTAATACACTGTGATCATATCTTGTTTTTGGCCAAAAAAAGGCACTTTTAACTTGATCCTTGAAGTTCATTCTTCAGACTTATTTCTGAATAACTTTTAACTGTTTCCAAAATTCAACTACCATTAAAAGACAAAGACTTTTCACCACAGGAATTATTCCAAAGTATGGGGGCAAATGCCGAGTGTAATTCTAAAGGAGAGTTCCAAAATTTTCCTGAGCAATAGGAATGTAATTGGAATAAGCATATAACCTTTCAAAGTGACAGCCTAGGAAAGACAAATTCAATTGGCTGGTTGCTTACTGATAAATTTGTTTTGAAACATATTGTTCCATCTATTTAAGCATTTTAATTTCTCAGCAACATTTTGTAAATATTAGTGTACAGCTTTTTTCACATCACTTGCCAGATATATTTCTAAGTATTTCATAATTTGATGGTATTATAAGTGTTATTTTCTAAGTTTTAATGTCCAACTGTTCATTAATAGCACATAAATATAAATGGATATCTCTTTATTGACATGTTTTCTGGAAACCTTGCTTTATTCATTTTTTTAACTGGCAGTTCTTCTTCTTTTTTTTTTGTTATTGTATTTTTAAATAGACAATCATGTCATTTAAAAACAAAGATTATTTTGATGCTTCCATTCTAGTCTGAATGCATTATTTTCATTTATCTTCCCTGGTTACATTCACAAGTTGTACAATGTTGTATAGAAGGAAAGAGAGCAGACATTAATTACTTACTCTCAATCTTAGGAGGAAAGAATTCAGTCTTTCACCATTAAATAAGATTTTAGCTGTAAGATGTTCCTAGATGTCCTTTATTTTTTATTGAAGTATAATTGGTTTACAATGTTGTGTTAGTTTCTGGTGTAGAGAAAAATGACTCTGTGTGTGTGTGTGTGTGTGTGTGTGTGTGCATTTGTGTGTGTTTTCAAATTATTTTCCATTATAGGTTATTATAAGATATTGAATATAGTTACTTTGTTGTTTGTGATAACTTTATTTTTAAAGTATATTTCCACTGTAAGGAATCCAAAGTCTTAAATGTTAAAAGCATGCATGTGTTTCTTGGGTTACTTTTCCAGATAAATAAGTTCAAATGGAAAATACCATTCATGCTCCCATGCAAAGGAAATTTACTAGAGATGAATATATTGGTGTGTGGTATGTAGGATATGTTGATAACACAGTTGAAGATATGAAAGTAAGGAGAAAGTCAGATAGAACTAGAAATAAGAAAAAACAAAACAACAATGCGACAGAGAAAGTCAGATGAAGTAATTTGCAGTCTAAATAGGGGACAGAGAAGAGAAATAGGACAGAGTGAAGGAGGGGTGATATCATTGATCTGCCCAGTATTGAGAAGGACAAGGAAAAAGAAGGGTCCCAGTTTTAGATAAATTTGCTATTTAGGTTTGCTAGCCATTTGTCTCAGCCTTCCTCTTAGCCTATCTGTGAAGTCTTGTCGAAATAATCTATGGGCAGTTAGATAAGAGACCAGTCATAGAACTAATGATGGAAGCACATAACCACTTGATGAACATTTTAAAATAAAAAGAATCATACTTCCCATATTTGCAGTTTTCTGTCACTGAAGTCAATCACTGAAACACAATTTGTTAAAATGTTGCAAAGAAAGCAGGAATAAAATGAAATGATTAAATTTAAATGAATATCAAGAAGTGACAAGTCACTTAGTTTTCAATCCAGTGATATAAAGAGTCATCTCAAACCAACCAAGCACTACAAATAATACCATTCACTGGAAATACTCCTTTTATTTACTGTCACCAGTTTTGGTTTAGAAGTACCTTCTCTCTTTAGCCTTCCATAAGACACATTTAAGGGAAAGATATAAGAAATAAATAAACAGCAAGCTTCTGCCAAAATCGCTTCTAAACTCACTTTAGGCCAAATTAATTCCCTAGGCCTATAGGTATCCAGAAATCCAGCTGTCCTCTGATTAGATAATGACAGAAATGTAAGCAATTGACTTATGTCAGAAATAAAAGTGAGCAAGCCAGCAGGTAAATGTAATAAGGAAAAATATAATCTTTTCTCAACTGCAGGTTTTGGGAATAAGTGCTTGTTCAACACAGTTTCAGTACTTGGTAAATCCCCTGGGTATGATGGGGGAGGGAGTTGTAATTTCCTGCCAAAAGAAAGCAGCAGGTGGTGTTTGTTTTTTTTTTCTTTAATGTAAATTTATTTGTTTTAATTGGAGGTTAATTACTTCACAATATTGTATTGGTTTTGGCATACATCAACATGAATCCACCACAGGTATACACATGTTCCCCATGTGAACCTCCCCTCCCTCCTCCCTCCCAGTACCATCCCTCTGGTCCTCCCAGTGCACCAGTTCCAAGCATCCAGTATCACACATCGAACCTGGACTGGCGATTCGTTTCATATATGATATTATACATGTTTCAATGTCATTCTCCCAAATCACCTCACCCTCTCCCTCTACCACAGAGTCTGAAAGACTGTTCTATATATCTGTGTCTCTTATGCTGTCTCGCATAGAGGGTTATCGTTACCATCTTTCTAAATTCCATATATATGTGTTAGTATACTGTATTGGTGTTTTTCTTTCTGGCTTACTTCACTCTGTATAATAGGCTTCAGTTTCATCCACCTCATTAGAACTGATTCAAATGTGTTCGTTTTAATGCCTGAGCAGGTGGTGTTTAAAAAAAACAAAAATAGCACCACATTACCACAAAGAGGTATACTCTTCCATTCTGGTGTGTGTGTGTGTGGTAGGAAGGTAATACTTTTTAAACTTGAGTTACTTTTATTTGCACTTCCTTTAACTGTAATACAATTCAGCTGTTTAAATGTATACTGAAAGTTGAGATTTTTTAAAAAAGCAATAAGTTTGTTTTGAGTTCTGTACTCTGCCTCAGGGCTTCCCTTGTGGCTCCACGGTAAAGTATCTGGCTGCTAATGCAGGAGATGTGCTTTCTTTTTTCTTTTTTTTTTCTTTTTTTAAATTTATTTATTTTAATTGGAGGTTAATTACCTTACAATATTGTATTGGTTTTGCCATACATCAACATGAATCTGCCACAGGTATACACGTGTTCCCCATCCTGAACCCCCCTCCCTCCTTGGAAGGAGGGAATGGCAATCCAACTCCAATATTCTTGCCTTGGAAATCCCATGGACAGAGGAGCCTGGCGGGCTACAGTCCATGGGGTAGTAAAAGAGTCAGATGTGACTTAGTAACTACATAACAACAACAATTTTGCCTTAGTTCAGAGCTTGCAGGTAAATATGGTAACATTGTAGCTGAATTATTTTTTAAATGTTAGGTGAGCATGGAAGATTATTGGGGTCACTGTTGCCATGAAGGAGGGATTTTCTTTTTGATTGTTTTTGAAATTTTTTCAATTTGATTTCCAAAAACTTATATGAATATATTTGATTGTTTTGAGGAAACCGTGGATGAAATCATAATCAGTTCAATGGTATGGCATCCAGAGCACTCATTTTATCCACTGAGAGGTGACTAAGAAGGAAGAGCAAATTTTCCTGCTATTAAAAAATTCAGATGTGATCCTCAGTAAATAAAAAAAGGAAATTCTTTAAAAAGAGATTTGGTAATCTTCAAATGCTTTGCAGTAGCCACTATCAATTATTAGAAAAATAGCTAGAAATTACTAAATATGTTTTTAGATTTTATAATTTCAAGAGCTTTTAAGTGACATCAAAAATTATACAAAACTGGATAATTGGAAAAAATATCCTACAGCCATGCAGGGGAATTTGTATGTAATTTAGTAGGCATCTACTAAAGGTCTGCCAATGAGCATTTAGTACTGGTCTAAGTGTTGTGAGAGTTGGACCATAAAGAAAGCTGAGTGCCAAAGAATTGATGCTTTTGAACTGTGGTGTTGGAGAAGACTCTTGAGAGTCCCTTGGACTGCAAGGAGATCAAAACCAGTCAATTCTAAAGGAAATCAGTCCCGAATATTCATTGGAAGGACTGATGCTGAAGCTGAAACTCCAATACTTTGAACACCTTATGTGAAGAATTGACTCATTTGAAAAGACCCTGATGCTGAGAAATATTGAAGGCAGGAGAAGAGGACGACAGAGGATTAGATGGTTGAATGGCATCACCGACTCAATGAAGATGAGTTTGAGCAAGTTCCCGGAGTTGGTGATGACAGGGAAGCCTGCCATGCTGCATTCCATGATGCTGCAGAGTCAGACACGACTGAGTAACTGAACTGACTGAAGTGTTGTGAGAGATATGTAGATGATTAGGACAGAGTTCCTGTTCTCAAAAAGCTTAAAATTTAACAGTTATATAGACAACTAACTATACTATTAGTCAGGCCCCATCAGACTATAATAGAGACACAAGCAGTATGCTATGGCAAGTAAAAGGCATGCTAAGTTGCTTCAGTCATGTCCAATTCTTTGTGACCCTATGGATTGTAGCCAGATGTGTATAAGAGACAGGTTCAGAGCTTGCAGGTAAATATGNAACTATACTATTAGTCAGGCCCCATCAGACTATAATAGAGACACAAGCAGTATGCTATGGCAAGTAAAAGGCATGCTAAGTTGCTTCAGTCATGTCCAATTCTTTGTGACCCCATGGATTGTAGCCCACCAGGCTCCTCTGTCCATGGGATTCTCCAGGCAAGAATACTGGAGTGAGTTGCCATTTGCTACTCCAGGGGATCTTCTCAATCCAGAAATGGAGTCGAATTCCAGCCTCCTGTGTCTCCTGACACTGGTGCCACCTGGGAAGGAGAGCTAATTCCAATCTGAATGACTCAGAGTATTGGAGGAAGAAATGAAATTATCAAAATTCTCTTTTCTATCAAGATTTTTTTTATCAAAGTGGGAAAGTGAGGATGGGGGACTGGACCGTAAAAAACTTTCAGACTAAATTAAAAGAAAGAGAGAGAGACATTCAAAGATATACAATATATTCAAGGTCAGCCTGGCATGGTGGAAGCCTAGGGCATTTGGAAGAGTATAATAAGAGATGATGCCGAAGAGACAAAATAGAGCTTTGAATATCAGATATTTTAAACCATTAGTGTGGATATTTGAAAGATTTTGGATAAGTTCATGATTTGCTTTATCCTGAATCTGCTAAAGATATCTGTAGAAATATGTTCATCTAAAATAAGAAAGGTATGCTATTTATTTATTTATTTATTTTGATCTTAGGAAAATGTATTTTATTTTTTTTTTAAAGTTTAAATTTTTATTTTTTAGTTTGTTTTACTTTACAATACTGTACTCATTTTACCATACATTGACATGAATCAGCCACAAGTGTACCTGAGTTCCCAATCCGGACCCCCCTCTTCCCCCTCCCCCCCCCC
>SJYA01003216.1:60055-71478 GCA_006410615.1 Neotragus moschatus
CCCCTTAGGAACCAGTTTGGAAGTGGAAAATAAATGACAAAGAGTCAATGCCTCCAAGACTTTGAGACAACCTGGGGAAACATGGATGAGCTTAACAGCAATGAGGAAGTCAGGAGTAAAAACTGGTTTGAAGTTTCGAGGGATGGTGATTTTTGTATAAGATACATTGATGTTTATAGTCAAATGATTTTATTTACTGAAAGAATTTCATTGAATAAATACTGAGCACTTACTTGTGTTTTCCACAGTCCTTGGTGCTGTTTTAAGGTAAGTAACAAAATATATAAGAAAATATATGTATAACAAAATATACAAGAATCCTTATTCTCTTGGGCTTTGCATTCTAGTAGGGAAAATATATGAAAACAAAATAAATAATAATCAAAGAGTATGTTAGTTATGACTGGAAATGAGTAAAATAAATACTAAAGGGAGATAGGAAGTGTTAGAGGTGAGCTGGAGTTTTAAATAGGAAGATAAGGGAAAGAAAGCCTCATGAAAAGGTTCCACTTGGGTAAAGATCTGAAGGAGGCAAGGAAGTAAAGCACATAGCTAACTAAGTTAAAGCATTTCAGGCACAGGAAACCGAAAATTCAAATGCTTTAAGACGAAAATATTATTGGTCTGTTCACCCCACAGCAAGAGTGATAGAGTTGCTGGAGCAGAGTTCAAAGGGGAGAATCATAGAAGGTGAGGTCAGAAGAGTAACCAGGGGCCAGATCGTATAGGTGAAATAGACTGTTTGTTGTAAGGACTTTTATTTTTTCTCTGCGTGAGATGAAAATACATTAGGAGATTTTTTTAATCAAAGACACAACATGATCTGACAAGATATGCCATATTTCATTTTATTTTAGTACATACATAATGTTTATTGAAGACATTATCAGTTCAGTTCAGTCGCTCAGTCGTGTCCGACTCTTTGCGACCCCATGAATCGCAGCACGCCAGGCCTTCCTGTCCATCACTAACTCTCGGAGTTCACTCAGACTCAAGTCCATGGAGTCAGTGATGCCATCCAGCCATTTCTTCCTCTGTCGTCCCCTTCTCCTCCTGCCCCCAATTCCTTCCAGCATCACAGTATTTTCCAATGAGTCAACTCTTCGCATGAGGTGGCCAAAGTACTGGAGTTTCAGCTTTAGCATCATTCCTTCCAAAGAAATCCCAGGGCCGATCTCTATCAGAATGGACTGGTTGGATCTCCTTGCAGTCCAAGGGACTCTCGAGAGTCTTCTCCAACACCACAGTTCAAAAGCATCAATTCTTTGGCAAGTCTTCTTCACAGTCTAACCCTCACATCCATACATGACCACTGGAAAAACCATAGCCTTGACTAGACGGACCTTTGTTGGCAAAGTAATGTCTCTGCTTTTGAATACGCTAAGCAGGTTGGTCATAACTTTTCTTCCAAAGAGTAAGTGTCTTTTAATTTCATGGCTGCAGTCACTATCTGCAGTGATATTGGAGCCCCAAAAAATAAAGTCTGACACTGTTTCCACTGTTTCCCCATCTATTACCCACGAAATGATGGGACTGGATGCCATGATCTTCGTTTTCTGAATGTTGAGCTTTAAGTCAACTTTTTCACTGTCCACTTTAACTTTCATCAAGAGGCTTTTTAGTTCCTCTTTACTTTCTGCAATAAGGGTGGTGTCATCTACATATCTGAGGTTATTGATATTTCTCCCAGCAATCTTGATTCCAACTTGTGTTTCTTCCAGTCCAGCCTTTCTCATGATGTGCTCTGCATATAAGTTAATTAAGCAAAGTGACAATATACAGCCTTGACGTACTCCTTTTCCTATTTGGAATCATTATACAACAGTCTATAATAGCACCTATAGGTCCTATAATGGGACCTATCTTTATGTCCTCATCCAGGATCAATTCCCAGAAATAAGAGCTTCAAAAGCAAAAATCTGTCAACATTTTAAGATGGTAAGTATAATTATACTGCTCTTTAATCAATCTTGGAAACTAAAATATTCACTAGGAATGTATAAAATAGTGCATTTGTACACATCCTTGAAGGAAATGGATTTTGTATAAATAAATATTGATTCATTTTCATAAGTTGAATTCTGAGATGATGACAAAATGTCCAAAAGAAGAGATATTATATATTTGGGAAGAGAGCTACTGCTCATGATTGACATGTAGAATTAAAAGCCATTGACTGTGATAGAGGTGAATGTTCATTAGAGGTTACTAGATATATATTTTTTAACTTCTGTTTTCTAATCAGTGACATTAGCAGGTGATGATTTCTATATATGGGCTTCTCCAGTGGTTCAGTGAATATAAGAACCCACTTTCAATGCATTTGACACAGGAGATACAAGTTCAACTCCTGGGTTGGGAAGATCCCCTGGAGAAGGGCATGGCAACCCACTCCAGTATTCTTGTCTGGAGAATCCCATGGACAGAGGAGCCTGATGGGATACAATCCATAGGGTTGAAGAGTTGGACACAATTAAGCATATACACACACATGACTTTTATACATAAATTGTTAAAAGGAGGTTGAAAAACCAGGGTTTGTGATTTTTTGGTCTTCCACCTATTTTTGCCTGCTACATAATCAAAGTCACTACCTGTGAAAATATTTTAAAGATATATTTCAGTTTGAGGGCTAAACAATTTAATTTTAACCACTCTTTCAGCATCAATTTTTATTCTTACAGTCATGTTTCTCTGTGTTTTATGACACCATGTCTCTATTTCCTTATATGAGACATTTGAAGTGTTTAACCTGATCAATCTGCATGCCTAGTTCATGTTATTCATCATGATGTTTAATTAAAGTATGTACCATATATTGAACAAAATGTGCTGTTCTACTTACCAGGCAATTGAGGCAAAATAATAACAATAATAATTCCTTCAGGGGCCTACTTCAAATCAAGCCTACTTCAAGCCACATGGATTTGATAATCCAAAGCAGGATGTTTTATAATTCCTATTTCATTTCTGTTCTTCCCTCATATCTTTAAATTCAGTTACGTCCTCCTGGATTTCAGCAGCCTTGAGGTAACTATTCATATCCCTAAGCTAAATTTTGTTTTAGAACAAAGATTGTGGACCTAGCTGGGTCAACTTTCTGGAAATTTTGAATCTTTGTACTGGTGGTGTCTTGCATAATTGAAAAGTGTCTTAATAACCCATGTTAATGAAGTATTTAAAGAGAAGCTAGTTGCCCACTTATTTTCAGACATCTGGGAAATATTCGAACCAAATCAGTGTCCTCTAAATGATGGCTCAAGGACAAATGCTGGGTTGGCTATATCTTAATCATATAGAGACCTTTTAAAAATACAAATTCCAGGCCTTAAACACTGACAAAGAATTTTGGGGGGAAACACCGGGAAGTCTAAGGAAAACTATAATTTTTTTTTTTTAAACTTCCCCAAGTGAGTCTGACAATCAGTGATGTTTGTGGTCTACATCAGAGCCTCTCAAATGTTAACATGCCTAAGAATCACTTGTGATTCTTCTTAAATTGCTGATTGTTATGCAGCAGGTCCTAGGTGGGATTTAAGATTCTTCTCCATTTCTAATAAACTTTTAAGTAATGCTGATTCATGTATCATATTTTGAGTAGTAAAAAGCTAGATACCTCTCAGATTCCTTCTAGCTATACTCTCTTGTGATTCTAAAGCTTGTATCTATCAGCCTTACTCATTTCAGAACTCTCCGTTAATGGTAATAGATTTTTCTACACATAAGCTTTTTTTGTTTTTGCACAAACAAGATTTTTTAAATTAAATTTTAATTTTAATGAAATTAAAATTTTAATTAATTTTAAAATTTTTATTTTTTCAAGACAATAATTGGCTTACTTTTTTTTAATTTGCAGTTCTGACTTTATTTTCAACACATAACTGAGAAAGTCCCAGGAAGCTGACCCATCCAAGTCAATCATCTCTGAAGAGTTATAGACACATTAAGTACTAGAGTAAGCCTTTCTTCTATGTGAGCCAAAAAAAAGAAAAACAACCTGCCAAACACCAGTAAAGAGATGACTACCATCGTATGGGAATTTGAAGAGCTTCTATATGGCACATTCATGATCCAAATGGGAGAGGATCAGCCATCATGTCTCAGAAGGCCTTTTAACTGAGTAACAAGAAGGGGAGATTATAACAGCTTGTCATCTGTGCTTGCACATTAGACTTTCATGTAGTTAATGTAGACAAATTCAAAGCAAACATGCAGATAGTTCTTTGAAAAGCCCCCCAATCATGTCTAGAAGCTCTGACCAGTGCAATAAAAAGGAGGTTATTCTATATTCAGTTTCTCCAGCTCATCGATGATCAGTCTTTCAGAAAGAGCAGCAGTAGATTATAAATTTAGATTTTTAATCACCATTTAGCAAAGGCAGCTTCTCTAGAAACAAACATGACTGCTAATAACACATGTTATGAGATCAATAGAGACAATACAGATTTCCGATACTTCATCTATGCTGTGACATACACTGTCATTCTTGTGCCAGGTCTCATAGGGAACATATTAGCCTTGTGGGTATTTTATGGCTATATGAAAGAAACCAAACGGGCTGTGATATTCATGATAAACCTGGCCATTGCTGACTTACTACAAGTCCTCTCCTTGCCCCTGAGGATCTTTTACTATTTGAATCATGACTGGCCATTCGGGTCTGGCCTCTGCATGTTTTGTTTCTATCTGAAGTATGTCAACATGTATGCAAGCATATACTTCTTGGTCTGCATCAGTGTGCGAAGATTTTGGTTTCTCCTGTACCCCTTTCGCTTCCATGACTGTAAACAGAAGTATGACCTATACATCAGCATTTCTGGCTGGTTGATAATCTGCCTTGCCTGTCTGCTATTTCCTCTCCTCAGAAGAAATGATGACACCCCTAGCCACAGAACCAAATGCTTTGTGGATCTTCCTACCAGGAATGTCAATCTAGCTCAGTCTGTTGTCATGATGACCATTGGCGAGTTGATTGGGTTTATCACTCCTCTTCTGATCGTCCTGTTTTGCACCTGGAAAACAGTTTTATCATTGCAAGATAAACATCCTGTTGCACAAGACCTTGGAGAGAAAAAGAAAGCCTTGAAGATGATTCTAACCTGTGCAGGAGTTTTCCTAATTTGCTTTGCACCTTATCACTTCAGTTTTCCTTTAGATTTCCTGGTCAAATCCAATGAAATTAAAAGCTGCCTAGCCAGAAGAGTGATTCTAATATTTCATTCTGTTGCCTTGTGTCTTGCTAGTCTGAATTCCTGCCTTGACCCAATCATATACTACTTTACCACTGATGAGTTCAGAAGACGCCTTTCAAGACAAGATTTGCATGATAACATAAAACTCCATGCAAAATCACTTGTGAGCAACAATACCACATCTATCTTGTCAACTGAATTATGTTAAATTAAAAAAATGGATGTGGACTGAAGTATATTATTACATATTTGCAATACTCCTAGCTACTGGGAAGTAATCACAGCAAGCACTCAAAGCTCTTCATTTATGCTCTATCTTATCTATATGAAGATTTCACGTCTTCATAACACAATCTATTTAGAGCATTATATTCCACTATCATCAATGTTGAGATGTCCTTGTAGTAATTTATCATCAAGTCTTTAAGATTTAAGCTCTAAAATTTCAGTGACATACTATATGCACATGCTTTCAGCAGGAGTCAGTAGTTTTTCTGTGAACCTAAGACACAGAGAGACAATTAGCTTGAACTCATTTTAAGCACTTGGTTTTGTTACAATGGATACTGAATTTCTTTGTATTTAGAAACAATGTACTTGTCTATTTATACTAGTAATCACAGTTTATATCCCAATATCATGTTTTAGTTGTCTTTAAGTAGGGTAGGCAATATATTATTTTGTGAAACAGTGTTATAAACACGGACTGTTTTGGTCTCCTATATGTGATTACACTCTTGTGTTTGAAGACTCAAATAGCTATTTCCTTCATTTAAGTATCAGTATGAAAAAGCATTTATCACATCTATTAATAGAATGAAAATCTGAACTCAGACCTCTGATATGTTTAAAATAAGAACAAAAAAACTATTCACATACTGTCTATGACTGTATAAATTGTCATATTTAATCTATCCAGGACAGGTAGCTTGTCAAAGTTCATATAATGTGATCCAAATTGTCTTTAAAGGTCCAGGAGAAAGCAGATACAAGCTAATCACAGTTCTGATTCTCTTAAACTATTTCCAGACAGTACCTTTGAAGATGTATATATCTTTCAAATAAAGAAAGTGTCCACTATGTTTCTAGAGTGACACTGAGGTACCTGAGAGGTTACTGCACTTTCTGAGCCTATACAAGAAGCAGTGAACTAAGTTTAGACAAGAGAAAAAAGATAAAGTTACTTTTTACTTTTAAGTGGCAACTATCAGGCTGCATTCACAAGCCAGAGTAAGGTCTAGAGGCAGCCAGAGATGTAGACTCTAGAGTCCTCAGTAACATTTTTGATCCAGCTTTGCTCCAGTCATACTATTCTAAAGCCAGTACAGCCTCTTCCAAGGCAGCTGGGAAAGTCCATTTTTCCTCTGTTGAGAAAAGTGCAGAAGGTTAACATTGGCAACATTGGACACCTATTAAAACACCTTTCCTACTAATACCTGTTTAGATCTAGTATGCAAGAAACAGACCCAGAATATGAGTGGCAATTAAACCTGAGGTCTTAAATATTAGAATACTTTGAAAAATATTTTGGCAAACAGCTCTAACTTTTAAAACATGCTTTAACTAAAATCTGTGAGGTATATAACACACAGATAATTCTGACCTGGAAGGAATGTGAAAATCAAAGAAGAGCTCCATCATATTTACAGGAAAGGAGTTATTTTAGACACACAGTTATGATATTAATACATTTGGGGGGATTAGTGAAATAAAAATGAATTCTAATATCTTAGATGAATGGAAAAATTTCTAACGTTTTCTCTAGACTAGTGTTGATTTGCTTGTACTTTGTTATTAAAATATTATCCTGTTAGAAGACTGACTTTTTACTGCTAGTAATAATGTATGTGTCTATCTCCTAATTGTTCATGGTAAGGTACATATTTTGACGTGCTAAATGAGTTCTAAAAGAGTGGTAAATTGTGTTTTAAAATGAGTAACTGTAACTATGTCTAGTCTATTTGCTTTAAAGTGATTTGTGTTTGACCATAATTTAGTGTTGTAATGGGATCAGAAGTAATAATGTTGTGGATACTTGTAATGAGAGACTTGTCTATATAATATATGTTTACTAGTTTCTATATTATCATAAACTACACTTTTAGGGTCATTTGGGGGAGACCTGTGATTTAATTTCATTAATGTATTAATTTCACTTTAAGCATACCTGTTATCTTAAAGAGGAAAAAATATTTCCAGGAGATTAGTGAACTTCTTAGAGGAAATATTGAGGTTAGAGCCCATTTATGAAGCAGTCCAGAAGTCCTTGAAAATTATTTATGTCATTTGAGAAAAGCACAGAGAGAACAAGTGTCCAGTATTCTTATGCTGCTTAGCTAAGAACCACCCGTTCTCTTCAAGTTTGCCCATCTAAGTTTGTATTTAATGTTGTGATTTACTTTATTAATCCCTTTACACCATGAATATGCTTTGTCTTCTATTCCCTTGTTCTAGTCAGTAACTGACCAGTCTATTCACACTAAGGTACTAAGGACTGATGTTAGCTTAATATTGATTTGCCTAGGAATATCTGAATTCTAGGCCTTAGGGAAGAATTTTATCTCAAAGTATAAATATTTTGTTTTAATGAATTGATCAAAAACACTGAAACAGACTAGAAAGAACGATATTTTGAAGAAAGTGGGTCTTACAGTAGTGTCTTTAAGATTATATATGGTAAGTAAACACCTACATTGTTTACCATGATGGGGATGCTATATATATATATACATACATACATATATACAAATATCTACTTATTATACTAATACTTGGCCTATACTAAGTTTAGGCCAGAGCAAAAAGATACAAGTTATTTTTTAGTTTTAAGTGGCAACTATCAGGCTACATTCACAAGCCAGAGTAAGGTCTAGAGGCAGCCAGGCATGTAGACTCTAGAGTCCTCAGTAATTTTTTTGGTCCAGCTTTGCTACAGGCATACTATTCTAAGGCCAGTACAGACTCTCCCAAGGCAGCTGGGACTGATTGGAATGATTTCCATGTTATTATTATTCTCATTATTATTATTATTATTATATTCAAATGGTGTATACCTTTTCATTGTCACTTGGTTAAGTAACTAATTCTATTAACCTGTAATTCCGTGAAAAGGAACCATCTGCCCTATGGACAACAGAACAAACTATGTTGGTCTGAAAGTGTGCATAAGTGGAATTCTTGTACAACTTCATTTTTATGTCATCTTTTTGTTTTTATTACCAATATACTGTGAAAATGTTGCTTTGTAATGTATTTATATTTATAATTTATAATACACATCTTTATCATAAAGATGATCTTTGTATTTGCATAAAAATTTATATCTCCAGAATTCCATGTATATATAGCCAATTTTTCAGCAAACTGATGTAATTGAGAATTTTTGTCAGTGTTCTCACCTACATGGATAGTAAGTTTTCTGAGTCTCTATTCTCCCTTTCTCTCTGGAGTGTTGCACACTATTCTCAGATGGAAAGATAAACCATTTTCCCAACCTACCTTACACTTGCCCTCCACTCTTCCCATAAACAGAATCTTTACTATCCACAGTCTGCTAAGATTATTTCCCATCCTCATTTGTTGACCAATTTATTCTAATGATTTAAATACTTGTACTTAGAGTATAGTCTTTTGGGGAAAAAAAGGAGTTGAGGGGAAAAAAGGAATGTTTTCTATTTAGTCTTAAGAGTTTTATTTTAAGACCCAATATTTTGATTTTCTGTATAGTTTAGCAGAGGAAAAACTATCATTCATTGTATCCTTCTGCTCTTAGCAAAACATATTTCCATAAACATAATGAAATAAAACAAAAAGTGAAGTCAGGACAATTGTTTCTGGCTCTCCTCTCATCCTAGTTATCTTTCTTCCACTTTAGCAACTCTCTCATCTCACTATATTCCTAGTGCTTTCAGGAGGTCCAAGTGTCTTCTGAAATAACAAAGTTGTTATAAATTACGCATTTTGGCTGCTGCAGAAAAGGTTTCCTAGGAAGTGGTAAAGGATTTCTTAAGAAGAAATTTCTGATGTTTTGGTAGACTTCAAGAACATAATGGGATTTAAATATGGAACATGCCCACACTTTAAATGTCCTCAAATAAAGTGCATTCCTCCTATGTGCCTTCCTGAAGCCAATTCAGAAGTGACCCCACTGCCGTCACTGTATCATATTTTGAGGGAGAAAAGTAAAAGATTAATTCTCAAGTTAGTATGGCTCTTTCAACTTATTTATTCCTCAACAGTTAAAGGATGTGATGTGTGTTTGAGGGCTGTGAGGTGAGCTATAACTTCCTTGAACACAGACCATTTCTTCAGCAGTACTTCCTCAGTCTTAACCACTTGCTTGATTTTTCCAAGACCGTATTTCTTCTACTTTTTGTTGGCTAGGTTCTCTTCATTTAACTCCTTACTGAAAATTTTCTGATTAATCTATAGGCATAGCCCTTATTTAAGGGCTTAAATTTGCCTTCTTGGATATCTTCGAGGAATAATAGAAAAACTGCTCCTTTGTAGGGGTGGGCAGTAATTAGGCCTATCACTCTCACCCCTGTATCTTCCTCTCAGCTTTGCTTCTGAAGCTCCTGCAAAAAAAGAGAGAAGATACTGGAGTATTAGCAGAAACTCTAAGGTCAGAAGTGAGTGGAATGATATATCCAAAATATTGAAAGATAGAAACTGCCAACCAAGAAAATTTATCTGACAATGGTATCTTTCAGATAAGAGGAAGAAATAAATGTTTCCCCAGACAGAAAATTGCTGAGGGAGTTCACCACCACTAGACCTGCCTAGCAAGAAATGTTAAAAATTCTTCAAGCTGAAATGAAAAAACAGTAATCAGTGACAGGAAAACCTGTGAAAGTACATGATACATGGGTAAAGATGAAAGTCAGATCCAGAAAACCATAACTGTATATTAGCATGTTGTATTAATTACTCAATTATATTAAAAACAATAAAAGGAAAAGAGTTGAAAAAATAACTATAGCTACAATAAACTGCATTATAAGCAAATACATGGCATAAAAAGAAGTAAATTGCAACATCAATTATATGAAAAAGAGTAAAAAGGTGGAGCTTTTATAGGCATGCAAAGATAAATTGCTATTAACTGAAAATGGACTACTCAGAAACCTACAGTAGATCTACAAAAGACAAAGAAAGGGGAAACAAAGAACACCACCATGGAAACTAACCAATTTATGAAAGTATGTAAAGACAGAGAGAAAACAAAACAATGGAAATACAAAATAGTCAGAAAGTTATTAATAAGATGTTATAAATATCTTCTTACTTAGAAATAATTAGTATAAATATAAATGGATTGAACTTATCAGTCAAAAGGCACTGGATGGGTTTAGAAAAGAAAAACAAGATCCAACTATATACTGCCTAAATGAGGCCCATTTCAGATGTAAGAACACACATAAACTTGAAGTGAAGAGGTGAAAAAAGATACGAAAGTGGAAACCAGAAGAAAGTGGGGTAGCTATACTTATATCAGACAAAACTGAGTTTAAGTAAAGAAAGGACACGAGACAGAGAAGTTAAGATATGCTTCATTAGAAGAATTAATGCATCAATTCAGTTCAGTTCAGTTGCTCAGTCGTGTCCGACTCTTTGCGACCCCATGAATCGCAGCATGCCAGGGCTCCCTGTCCATCACCAACTCCCAGAGTTCACTCAGATTCATGGCCATTGAGTCAGTGATGCCATCCAGCCATCTCATCCTCTGTCATACCCTTCTCCTCCTGCCNTTTCTGAATGTTGAGCTTTAAGCTAACTTTTTCACTCTCCTCTTTCACTTTCATCAAGAGGCTCTTTAATGCATCGAGAACATGTAATAATCATAAATACATGCAAACCAAAGATTGAAGTACCTAAATATTTTAAGTAAACACCAATAGCTCTGAAGAGAGAAATAGACAGTAATGCAATAAAAGCAGGGGATTTATTTCATTGTTATTTAGTCCCTAAGTCATGGCCAACTCTTTTGCGACCCCATGGACTGTAGCCCACCAGGCTCCTCTGTCCATGGGATTTCCCAAGCAAAAATACTGAAGTGGGTTGCCACTGTCTTCTCCAAGGAATCTTACAAACCAGGGATCAAACCTGCATTGACAGGCAGATTCTTTACTACTGAACCACCAAGGAAGCCAGGAAACTTTAATACCCCACTTTCAAAAATGGACGAATCATCCAGAGAGAAAACCAAGAAAGAAACAATGAATTTAAACC
>SJYA01003216.1:80422-97715 GCA_006410615.1 Neotragus moschatus
GAGTGGTACTACTATATTTGTTATGTTGATAAATTAACTTATGAAGGAGTACTTAGATAGCTTCATAATGGGGGATGGATCACAAAAAAAGAGCAATGATATGATTAGAATGTTGGAACTCTGAGTCAGACTAATGTTCAGGGTGGGAAGAGAGGCTGCAGACTCAGTTCAATAACTTGACAACTTAATCAGCCATGCCTTCATAGTTAAAACTGGAAAAAAAAATCTGAAAGTTGAGATTTGGAGGAGATTCCTTGCTAGTAGACATATTGAGATCCTGGGAAGCTGTCACTGTTTGAATCTACTTGAACAGAAACTCTTGCACTCAGAACCCTCCTAGACCTTGGCCTATGTATCCTTATCTGGATACACATATGTATATTTTATAACAAAATAATAATTGTAAGCAGAGCACTTTCCTGAATTCTGAGTCATTCTAGTGAATTATTTAGCTTAAGGGCATTGTTGGAGGCCCCAAATTTGTAGCCAGCTGAACTTGTGGTTAGCTTCTGAAGTGTTGGTGATCTTATTAAGGACTTGCTCTTGTGGAGTCTGTGTTAACTTTGTGTAGTATCAGAATTGAACTGCAGGATAACTTGTTTGTGTCAGAAAATTGGTGTCAGAGCAATACTGGAAATCTAGATGTAACTATATTTTCACTCTCAACCACATGCGACTTTGAATAGCAAGATCATCCTTATGAACTTATTTTTGTCAGCTAGCAGAGAGCTTGTTAGAACAATTGCTATATTCTTAGATAAATAGTCCTTCTAATGCAAACAAAAATTGAAAAATCTAGTTGATTTAATAATTTCCAGTAAGTAAGTTGACAGATATAATAAAGAAAATAAAAAGGAAATGAAGGCAGTGGTTTCACCAGTAACCAGTAGCTTAAAATTTCCAGTTGACCCAGTGGTTTTTAAAAGTCCAAATTTATTTTCTTGCAATAGACACAGCTCTGAATCAAAATGTTAGTCTTACAAAAGAGTGTGACACTTGAATTTTGCATACTTCAAAAACTTGATATCTCCTCAATGAGAACAATCTGTTCATCTTGGTTTTAAGCTGTCATACTTGGTTGTATTCCAAATCCATTTAAACATGATTTAAAAGCATGGTAAAGCCTATACCTGAGGCAAAATGTGTTCTATAGAATTAAGCCAAGAAGAGCATTATAAATGTACCTAACAATATTAAACAGGGTTAGGGTTAAGTTAGGTTTAGTCACTCAGTTGTGTCTGACTCTTGCAACCCCATGGACTATATAGCCTGCCAGGCTCCTCTGTCTATGGGATTCTCCAGGCAAGAATACTGGAGTGGGTTGCCATTTACTTCTCCAGGGCTCTTCCTAACCCAGGGATCTAATCTGGGTCTCCTGCATAGCAGGCAGACTCTTTATCAACTAAGCCACCAGGGAAGCCCCATATTAAACAAAAACTCAAACAAAAAGAATGGACTTCCTCTAAGATATTGCCTGGGAAGGAAATTCTCTAGTCCTCTATGAATCCATCCAACCTGATAATTGCTCCCATGGGACCTTGCAGAGGTATTTAAAAACCATTTTGAAAAATCCAATCACTGCTGGACTTAAGGTAAGAATCATGGAACATTATAACTCTTTATTTATCAACTATAATTCTAGTCTATCATTTCTAAATATGTATAAAATACTCCAATCATCCCTTCTTATCTAACACAAAGTATATTGGGCTCTGGATTTGGGGCCTGAACTTGACTTAATAGGTATAGCGAAATTCCCATCAGTACCTCTGCCATTGCTCAATTTAGGCTCTGAGTTAAGCAAGACAATTATTTACTAGCAAATCTTCTAAACTGAGATACTGTAACTGAATGTGAGTCTGGCTGCTCACTGCTCAAAAGCCATTAAAGAAGGCAGGATGGTGGAAAGGAAAGTTTGCTTTATTTTGGATGCTGTCAACCCAGAGTGGGCAGGGTGAATGCATTTTAAAAGTCTGACTTTTCTCCCCAACCCCAACAATCAGGGAACAAGTGTTTCTATAGGCTGAGGAAGGTGGCTACATGTAAAAATATGTATCTTGAGATTGGTCATTGGTGGTCTTGCTAGCAGCAACTTGATTGTTTCAGGTACAGTTAATCTTCAGTTTGATGGTGGGATTGTTGCCATTTCCTTGACGCTAATTCTTGGAATTGTGACAGCTTATCTCATGTCTAAAGTCTGGTCATTATGTAGTTAACTTTTTCCACCTGGTGGGTTTTATTATCTATAAGGTTGCTCACAGGATATGGCTCAGAATATTACCTATAGTCCTTGAGATGAACTAAAAATCCTTGACGATGCTCAATGACTAAACTGTTAACATTTGGTCTTCTTTAAGTGTTTTTCTTTGTTTCTGCATGTTCTCACTTCTGTGATTAAACTCATTCTTTGGCTAATTTTTTTTCCACAGACAAAAGGCAGATTGAGGACATGAGGGGCAAAGACCACAGAGTCCTGCTCAGTTTCAATAATTTACTGCAAATCAGTAGCTTGTATATAGTAACCTTGGAAATGCAATTTGAATTTTACTTAGCAACATGATTAAATAGTTCATAACTAAAGAGAGGTTTGGAAAATAAAATGTAGCCAGAATAAGAGATGGAATTCTGGGTTGAGCCCTTTTAAGTTTCTACTGGTTAGACTCATCATAACCTATGCCATTGACTTTACTTACTTCTATCAGTTTCAGATACCTCTGGGAATTAATAAACAGTGTCTTCTAAAATTTCTTCCATAAGTATGAAGAGGTAGGGGAAGAACTATGGGTTTTGGAGACAAGAGGATGAGTAAGGATTATTAGAACTGCTGGAGAAGCATGTGCATTTAGAAAAGTGGTTTCTAATAATATAATATACTTAACATAAATAATTTTCAAAGTTTATTTTTTCCTTTTCCTGATTGACTGTGAAAATAAAACAAATTAGTAGATATAAGTTAATTGATCTACAATGTGTTGTAGCTTCAACATTAACTAGAATAAAAAAGTTGTAGAAATTCACTTGTATTAATACTTGGACTAATTAAACAGTTAAATATTGAATGAATACCATGCAACATGGTTTGTGTTAGACACTAGGGATATGAGGAAAATAACAACAATTTAGCTTAATGGTACTGTCTCAACTTTTACCTCATATTTGCTTCTCAGAGCAACTTAAAACCTATTTCTTTTGTCACAATTTCATTATTTATCCATCCAATAGCAAATATTTTTTGACAAGCAGCTAGTGCCAGGTACTAGCTGGGCATTGTGAGCTTATCATCTAGGTAACTTATGGTTAAAATTATGTACATTTATACATAAATTTCTGTGTAGTTTCCAAGGTAAATATACACACACACACACACACATACATATACATATATATGGCTCTGTGGTAAAGAATCTACCTGCAATGCAGGAGACACAGGTTTGATCCCTGAGTTGAGAAGATCCCCTGGAGAAGGAAATGACAACCCGCTCCAGTATTCTTGCCACGAGAGTCCCATGAACAGAAGAGCCTGGTGGTCCATAGTCCATGGGATCAGAGTCAGATATGACTGAATCGACTTAGCACACATGCAAAGGAAGACATGAGTCTGCTTTGTATTATTATTATTATTTTTAAAGAGATACATGAGTCTAAAATGAGGTTTAAAAAAGATATCACTAAAACAGATGATTGAGTCTCTGATTCTCAGTGAAGTTTCACTAGGAGTAACAAGCTCATTTCTCTATTTTTATAGGCATGTGTCTGAGCAAAAATGGAGATTTATGCTAGCTATTTGGATCACTGTAGTATGAAACAAGCTTATTTTAACAAATTAGGTTAAGCCCCCCCCCCTTTTTTCCTCTGACCATCACTTCTATAGAAAAGCAAAATAAAATCCATAAGTCTTTAAATTATTATCTACAGTTTAGTTAGCTTACATACAGTATTTTGTCCTGTGACAAATGTTTCTGAACTCTATTATGTTATTATTATAATCAATAGCTTTCTACTCTAATCTTAGGAGGTTCAACAGTCTTTGGGACCTCTGTTTTTTAATGTGTAAACTCAGGTAATTGGATTATGATTTCTACAGATTTTTCGATTATTAAAGTTTTGTAGTTTTATGAAATTACTTGTATTGTTTGAATAATTAGAAATGTTACTGAAAGTCTTTATGCCATGGTGTATGAAGGTAAAAATATCCCTGTCTTTAGGTCACCACAAAATTATTCTAGATTGTAAAATAGCAATGCAAACTTTAGCAGTACAGGTATAGCTCACAAGACAGGCATTTCAGAATTTAGTATTTTATGTCATAGTTAGCACCTTATGATAAAATGGGTAACTACATCCATCAGTTTAAGGAGAATAATGCGAAGAGTTACTATGTTTGCCTTTGATTTCCTTCTCAATTAAGGGTTCTCAATCCCTAGAACGTATTCAAGCAAATTTTCATAGGTCATAACAGCAAAGTTGTCCAAGATTTGGATTTTGTAGTTCAGAAAATATTCCATAGTGTTAAAAATAAATGAGACTGTCAAAGGTTGTGTTTTACCAAGCACATTAAAGCAAATCACCAACCAATTACAGAAATTATTACTTCTATTTCAATTGCATTTAATTTTAAAGAATATACTCAAGGAGAGACACTCAGGATGGCAGAGTACGAGGGGGAGTTCACCTTCCTCTCCACAGATACACCAAAAATACATATAGGGCTTCCCTGGTGGCTCACTGGTAAATAATCCAACTTTCAATGTAAGGGGCAGGTTCAGTCTCTGTTACAGGAAGATGCCACATGCCACAGAGTAACTAAAAAAAATATCAGAAAGAGAAATTAAGGAAATAATCCCATTTACCAGTGCAATAAAAATAATCGAATGCCTAGGAAAAAATCTGCCTAAAAAGACAAAATATCTATATGCAGAAAGATATACACTGGTGAAAGAAATCAAAGACTACTTAAACCGATGGAGAGATATAACATGTTATTGAGTTTTAACAATCAATATTATGAAAATTCCTAACTATCCAAAGCAGTCTACAGGCTCAATGCAATCCTTATCAAACTACCAATGTTATTTTTCATAGTGGTAGGCTGCAGTCCATGGGGTTGCTGCGAGATGCACATGACTGAGCAGCTTCACTTTCACTTTTCACTTTCATGCATGGAGAAGGAAATAACAACCCACTCCAGTGTTCTTGCCTGGAGAATCTCAGGGATGGGGGAGCCTGGTTGGCTGCCGTCTATGGGGTCGCACAGAGTTGGACACAACTGAAGCGACTTAGCAGCAGCAGCAGCTAGAACAAAATATTTCACAATTTCTATGGTAACACAAAAGACTTTGAATAGCCAAAGCAATCATTAGAAAGAATAATGGAGCTGGAAGAATCAACCTTCCTGACTCCAGAAAATACTAGAAAGCTGCAGTCATCCAGACAGAAGTGAACTAGCACAAAAACATAACAATAGATTAATGGAACAAGATAGAAAGCCAAAAGTTAAAGCCACACATCTGTGGACACTTTATCTTTGACAAAGGAGGCAAGAATATACAATGGAGAAAGACAGCCCCTTCAATAAGTGGTGATAGGAAAACTAAACAGCTACATGTAAAAGAATGACTAGAACATATCCTAACACTTTACACAAAAATAAACTCAAAATGGATTAAAGACTTAAATGCAAATCCAGAAAAATATAAAGCTCATAGAGGAAAATATAGGCAGTATACACTTTGACATAAATGGCAGCAAGATCCTCTTTTATCCATCTCCTAGAATAATAGAAATAAAAATAAAAATAAGCAGGAGGCAGTCCAAAGATGGTGGAGGAATAGGACAAGAAAACCACTTTCTCCCCAACAAATTCATCAAAAGAACATTTAAATGCTAAGTAAATTCCACAAAACAACTTATGAATGCCAGCAGAGGACATTAGGCACCCAGAAAAGCAGCACATTGTCTTCAAAAGGAGGGAGGAAAAAATATAAAGGCCAAAAGGAGAGACAAAAGAGGTAGGGATGGAGCTCTGTCCCAGGAAGGGAGTCTTAAAAAGAAAGAAGTTCCCAAACACCAGGAAACACTCTCACTGCCCAGTCTGTGGCAAGCATTGGAACCACAGAGGGCAACATAACAGAGAGGAAAAATAAATAAATAATGAAAACCCACAGATTACATGCCCAATGGTAACTCCCCCAGCAGAGAAGCAGCGAGATGCTTACACCCGCCACTAGCAAGTGGGGGCTGGGCAGGGAGGTACAGGCTACATTGCTTAGAGTAAGGACGGGGCCTGAATTCCCTGAAGGCAATCTGAGGGAACAAACCAGACTCTGGGATTTCTACCACAGGAAAAGCCCTAACCTAAGACACCATCAGGCCCGCTCACAGAACAAAGAACTGAATAGAGATAGCCAGTTGCAGACCATCCCCCTTGGTGACAGGCAGCCAGAACTGCAAGGGGGCAATCACAGCCCCAGAGAGACATTATCTACCAAACTGCAAGCAGGCTTCTTTGCTAACTAAGACTTCTTGGGGTTGTGGACAGTCAACATCTGCCTGAGAAGGTATGCCAGTTGTACACCCAGAAAACCGAGGGGCAGGGGGAGGTCATAAGTCGCAGTGACTGCACTCACCAAACACCTCATCACCTGAGTTCCTTGGATCTGGGAAAGGCACAAAACGCAGGCCCAACTGAGTCTGCACCTCTGAGGACTACCCCAGTGCCTGAACTTGAGCGGCTTAGACCTGGAAGTGCACGCAGCCCAGGGCCAGCCTCAGATGGTTCCTGGCAGAGCAAACTAGAGCCTGAGCAGTGTGGGCAGGGAGGGCACATGCGCTGTGAGTAGGGGCAGGTCCAGTGTGGCTGAGACACTGCAAGCACACTCCAGTGTTATTTGTTTGCAGCGTCCCTCCCTCCCCACAGCATGACTGAACAAGTGAGTCTAAAAAAGTGTCCACCACCATCTCTTTGTGTCAGGGTGGAAATCAGACACTGAAAAGGCCAGCAAACAGAAGAAGCTAAAACAGAGGGAACCACATTGGAAGTGACAGGTGGAATAGATTAAAACCCTGTAGTTAGTACCGACCAGAAAGGAAGGGGCCTACAGATCTTGAGAAATATAAGCCGGACCAAGGAACTATCCGAAAATGAACTGACCCCACACTGCCCACAACAACACCAGAGAAAGTCCTAGATATATTTTTACTATCTTATTTTTAAGTCCTATATTATGCCTTTAATTTTCATTTTTATATCCTACTATTACTTTGCAAAAAAAAAAGAGAGAGATAACCTATTTTTTACAACAAACTTCATATATATATATATTATATTTTTTGTGACTTTTTTCTTTTCTTTAATATTGTATGTTTTAAAATCCAATCTCTTCTCTAGATTTTTTAATCTTTGCTTTTTGGTATTTGTTATCAACTTTGTACCTTTAAGAACTCGATCTTCAGTACCCATTTTTACTTGGGAGCAAGATTACTGGCTTGACTGCTTTCCCCGCCTTTGGACTCTCCTTTTTCTCCACCAGTCACCTCTATCTCCTTCCTCCCCCTTCTCTTCTCTGCCAAACTCTGTGAATCTTTTGTTGTGTTCTGGGCTGTGGAGAACACTTAGGGAACTGATTACTAGCTGGATATGTCTCTCTCCTTTTGATTCCCCTCTTTTATCCTCCTGGTCACTTCTGTCTCCTTCCTCCCTCTTCTCTTCTCTGTATAACTCTGTGAACATCTCTGAGTGGTCCAGACTGTGAAGCACACATAAGGAAGTGATTACTGACTAACTTGCTCTCTTTTCTTTGGATTCCACCTCATCTCATTTGGGTCACCTCTAACTCCCTCCTCCCTCTTCTCTTCTCCATGTAACTCTGGGAACCTCTCTGGGTATCCTGAAATGTGAGAAACTATTGGTCTTTAACCTAGATGTTTTATCAATGGTGCTGTATAGATGGAGAAGTCTGGACGCTACTATAAAAATAAGACTGAAAACCAGAAGCATAAGGCTTAAGTCCAAATCCTGAGAACACCAGAGAACTCCTGACTCCAAGGAACATTAATCAACAGGAGCTCATCAAATGCCTCCACACCTACACTGAAACCAAGCACTACCCAAGGGCCAACAAGTTCTAGAGCAAGACATACCATGCAAATTCTCCAGCAACAAAGAAACACAGCCCAGAGCTTCAATATACAGGCTGCCGAAAGTCACCCCAAACCCAAAGACATCTCATAACTCATTACTGGACACTTCATTGCACTTCAGAGAGAAGAAATTCAGCTCCACCCACCAGAACACTGACACAAGCTTCCCTAACCAAGAAACCTTGACAAGACACCTGTACAACTCCACCCACTGTGAGGAAACACCACAATAAACAGAACTTCACAAAGTGCCAGAATACAGCAAGGCCACCCCAAACACAGCAATATAAACAAGATGAAGAGACAGAGGAATACCCAGCAAGTAAAGGAACAGGTTAAATGCCCATCAAACCAAATAGAAAAAGAAGAGATAGGGAATCTACCTGATAAAGAATTCCGAATAATGATAGTGAAAATGATACAAAGTCTTGAAATCAAAATGAAATCACAGATAAATAGCCTGGAGAGAAGGATTGAGAATATGCAAGAAAGGTTTAACAAGGACATAGAAGTAATAAAAAAGAGTCAGCATATAATGAATCATGCAATAAATGAGATCAAAAACACTCCAGAGGGAACAAATAGTAGAATAACAGAGGCAGAAGATAAGATTAGTGAATCAGAAGATGAAATGGTAGAAATGAATGAGTCAGAGAAGAAAAAAGAAAAACGAATTAAAAGAAATGAGGACAGTCTCAGAGACCTCCAGGACAGTGTTAAATGGCCCAACATTCGAATCATGAGTCCCAGAAGAAGAAGACAAAAAGAAAGACTGTGAGAAAATACTTGAGGAAATAATAGTTGAAAACTTCCCTAGAAGTTTTCTTCCCTTTTCCTAGAATGGGGAAGGAAATAATCACCCAAGTCCAAGAAACCCAGAGAGTCTCAAACAGGATAAACACAAGATGAAACACATCAAGGCACATATTAATCAAACTAACAAATATCAAACACAAAGAACAAATATTAAAGGCAGCAAGGCAAAAACAACAAATAACACACAAGGGGATTCCCATAAGGATAATAGGTGATCTTTCAATAGAAACTGTTCAAGCCAGGAGGGAATGGCAGGACATACTTAAAGTGATGAAAGAAAATATCCTACAGCCCAGATTACTGTACCAGCAAGGATCTCATTCAAATATGAAGGAGAAATTAAAAGCTTTACAGACAAGCAAAAGCTGAGAGAATTCAGCACCACCAAATCAGCTCTCCAACAAATGCTAAAGGATCTTCTCTACACAGGAAACACAAAAAGGGTGTATAAACTCAAACCCAAAACAATAAAGTAAATGGCAATGGGACCATACTTATCGATGATTACCTTAAATGTAAATGGGTTGAATGTCCCAACCAAAAGACAAAGACTGGCTGAATGGATACAAAAACAAGACCCCTATATATGTTGTCTACAAGAGACCCACCTCAAAACATGGGACACATACAGACTGAAAGTGAAGGACTGGAAAAAGATATTACAAGCAAATAGAGATCAAAAGAAAGCAGGATCACATAAAATACACTTTAAAAGAAAGGCTGTGAAAAGAGACAAAGAAGGACACTACATAATGATCAAAGGATCAATTCAAGAAGAAGATGTAACAGTTATAAATATATATGCACCCAACATAAGAGCACCACTATATGTAAGACAAATGCTAACAAGTATGAAAGGGGAATTTAACAATAACAGAATAATAGTGGGAGACTTTAATACCCCACTCACACCTATGGATTGATCAACTAAACAGAAAATTAACAAGGAAACACAAACTTTAAATGATACAATAGACCAGTTAGATCTAATTGATATCTATAGGGCATTTCACCCCAAAACAACGAATTTCACCTTTTTCTTAAGTGCACATGAAACCTTCCCAGGGTAGATCATATCCTGGGCCATAAATCTAGCCTTGGTAAATTAAAAAAAATGGAAATCATCCCAAGCATCTTTTCTGACCACAATGAAATAAGATTAGATCTCAATTACAGGAGAAAAACTATTAAAAATTCCAACATATGGAGGCTGAATGACACGCTGCTGAATAACCAACAAATCACAGNGCCATAAAGCTAACCTTGATAAATTCAAAAAAATTGAAATTATTCCAAGCATCTTTTCTGACCACAATGAAATAAGATTAGATCTCAATTACAGGAGAAAAACTATTAAAAATTCCAACATATGGAGGCTGAATGACACGCTGCTGAATAACCAACAAATCACAGAAGAAATCAGTAAAGAAATCAAAATATGCATAGAAACTAACAAAAATGAAAACACAACAACCTAAAACCTGTGGGACACTGAAAAAACAGTGCTAAGATGAAGGTTCATAACAATACAGGCATATCTCAAGAAATGAGGAAAAAAGTCAAATAAATAACCTAATTCTACACCTAAAGCAACTAGAAAAGGAAGACATAAAGAACCCTAGGGTTAGTAGAAGGAAATAAATCTTAAAAATTTGGGCAGAAATAAATGCAAAAGAAACAAAAGAGACCATAGCAAAAATCAACAAAGCCAAAAGCTGGTTCTTTGAAACGATAAATAAAATTGACAAACCATTATCCAGACTCATCAAAAAACAAAGGGGGAAAATCAGATCAATAACATTAGGAATGAAAATGGAGTGATTACAACAGACAACACAGAAATACAAAGGATCATAAGAGACTACTATCAGCAATTATATGCCAATAAAATGGACAACGTGGAAGAAATGGGAAAATTCTTAGAAAAGCATAACTTTCCAAAACTGAACCAGGAAGAAATAGAGAATTTTAACAGATCCATCACAAGCACGGAAATTGAACTGTAATCAGAAATCTTCCAACAAACAAAAGCTCAGGTCCAGATGGCTTCACAGCTGAATTCTACCAAAAATTTAGAGGGGAGCTAACACCTATCCTACTCAAACTCTCCCAGAAAATTGCAGAGGAAGGTAAACTTCCAAACTCATTCTATGAGGCCACCATCACCCTAATACCAAAAACTGACAAAGATGTCACAAAAAAAGAAAACTATAGGCCAATATCACCAATGAACACAGATGCAAAAATCGTTAATAAAATTCTAGCAATCAGAATCCAACAACACATTAAAAAGATCATACACCATGACCAAGTGGGCCATATCCCAGGGATGCAAGGATTCTTCAATATCCACAAATCAATCCATGTAATATACCACATTAACAAATTGAAAAATAAAAGCCATATGATTATCTCAATAGATGCAGAGAAAGCCTTTGACAAAATTCAACATCCATTTATGATCAAAACTCTCCAGAAAGTAGGAATAGACAGCAAACATCATCCTCAGTGGTGAAAAATTGAAAGCATTTCCCCTAAAGTCAGGAACCAGACAAGGGTGCCCACCCTGAAGACTACTATTCAACATAGTTTCAGAAGTTTTGGCCACAGCAATCAGAGCAGAAAAAGAAATGAAAGGAATCCAAATTGGAAAAGAAGCAAANGCATTTCCCCTAAAGTCAGGAACCAGACAAGGGTGCCCACCCTGAAGACTACTATTCAACATAGTTTCAGAAGTTTTGGCCACAGCAATCAGAGCAGAAAAAGAAATGAAAGGAATCCAAATTGGAAAAGAAGCAAAACTTTCACTCTTTGCAGATGACATGATCTTCTACATAGAAAACTCTAAAGACTCCACCAGAAAATTACTAAACCTAATCAATGAATATAGTAAAGTTGCAGCATGTAACATCAACACACAGAAATCCCTTGCATTCCTATATACTAATAATGAGAAAACAGAAAGAGAAATTAAGGAAACAAATCCATTCACCATTGTAATGAAAATAATAAAATACTTAGGAATATATCTACCTAAAGAAACTAAAGATCTATATATAGAAAACTATAAAACACTGGTGANATCAGCAGATGAATGGATAAGAAAGCTGTGGTACATATACACAATAGAATATTACTCAGCCATTAAAAAGTATACATTTGAATCAGTTCCAATGAGGTGGATGAAACTGGAGCCTGTTATACAGAGTGAAGTAAACCAGAAAGAAAAACACCAATACAGTATACTAATGCATATATATGGAATTCAGAAAGATGGTAGTGATAACCCTGTATGTGAGACAGCAAAACAGACACATATGTATAGAACAGTCTTTTGGACCCTGTTGGAGCGGGCAATGGTAGCANCAGAGTGAAGTAAACCAGAAAGAAAAACACCAATACAGTATACTAATGCATATATATGGAATTCAGAAAGATGGTAGTGATAACCCTGTATGTGAGACAGCAAAACAGACACATATGTATAGAACAGTCTTTTGGACCCTGTTGGAGCGGGCAATGGTAGCATGGTTTGGGAGAATGGCATTGAAACATGTATAATATCATATATGAAATGAATCGCCAGTCCAGGTTTGATTCAGGATCCAGGATGCTTGAGTCTGGTGCACTGGGAGGACCTAGAGTGACAGTACGTGGAGGTAGGTGGGAGGGGGCTTCAGGATGGGGAACACGTGTATATCCGTGGTGAATTCATGTTGATGTATGGAAAAACCAATACAATATTTAAAGTAGTTAGCCTCCAGTTAAAATAAATATATTTATTTTAAAAATAAAAAATAAATAAATAAAAATAAGCAAAGTGGACCTAATTAAGCTTGAAAGCTTTTGTGCCACAAAGGAAACAATAGACTAGATTAAAAGACCAGCTTCAGAATTGGAGAAAATAATGCAAATGCAGCAACTGACAAAGGATTAATCTCAAAAATACATAAAGGACACATACAGGTCAATATCAGAAAAACAAAAATCCCATTCACAAAATGAGCCGAAGATCTAAATGAACATTTCTTCAAATACAGCATACAGATGGCCAATAAATACATGAAAAGATGATTAACATAGTTCATTAGCAGAGAAATGCAAGTCAAAATTACAGTTACCTCACAC
This sequence comes from Neotragus moschatus, assembly GCA_006410615.1. Lineage (NCBI taxonomy): Eukaryota > Metazoa > Chordata > Mammalia > Artiodactyla > Bovidae > Neotragus > Neotragus moschatus. The sequence goes on from SJYA01003216.1 coordinate 93,506, forward strand.
TAATCAGAATGAACATCATTACAAACAAACAAACAAAACTACAAACAGTAAATGCTGGAGAGAATGTGGACAAAAATGAACCCTATTGAACTGTTGGCGGTAATGTAAGTTGGTACAACCACTATTGAGAACAGTATGGGACATTCCTTAATAAATCAGGAATAAAACTACCTCATGACCAAGCGATACCACTACTGGACATATACCCTAAGGAAACCACAATTCAAGAAGACACATACATCCCAATGATCATTATAGCATTATTTACAATAGCCAAGAAATTGAAACAATCTAAATATTCATCAACAGATGAATAGATAAAGAAGTTGTGGTATATAAATATATAACCATAGAATATTGCTCTACCATAAAAAGAATGAGTTTGATTCACTTCTGGTGAGGTGATGAATGTAGAGCCTCTTATACAGAGTGAAGTAAGTGAGAAAGAAGAAAAGAAATATCATCATATATTAAGGCATGTATGTTGAATATAGAAAAATAATGCTGATGAAAGTATTTCCAGAGAAGAAATGGGCACAAAGACATAGAGAATGGTCTGGTGGACACAGTGGAGAAAGGAGAGAGTAAGACAGATTGGGAAAGTATCATTGACACTTATAAAGTATCATGTGTAAAAGATAAGTAGCAGGAAGTTGCTGTATAACACACTGACAATAGCCTAGTGCTCTATGATGACCTAGAGGGGTGGAATGTAGGGGGAGTGAGGGAGGCTCCAGAGAGAGGAGTTATATATTTATTACTATGGCTGATTCATGTTAATGCAGGTCAGGAAACACTATACAGACTTTTGTCAACAGAGTGATATCTCTGGTTAGTTATAGCTTTTCTTCCAAGGAGCAAGTGTCTTTTAATTTCATGGCTGCATGTGACACAATGATTTTGGAGCCCAAGAAAATAAAGTCTATCACCGTTTCCATTTTTTCCCCATCTATTTGGCATGAACTGATGGGATTGGATGCCATGATCTTCATTTTTTGAATGCTGAGTTTTAAGCCAGCTTTTTCACTCCTCTTTCACCTTCATAAGAGGCTCTTTAGTTCCTCTTCGCTTTCTACCATTTGGGTGGTGTAATTGACATATCTGAGGTTGTTGATATTTCTCCCGGCAATCTTGATTCCAGCTTTTCAACACAGCATTTCACATTAAATAAGCAGCATGACAATATACAGCCTTAGATGTACTCCTTTCCCAATTTGGAATCAGTCCATTGTTCCATGCTAAGTTCTAACTGTTCCTTCTTGACCTACATATTCACATTTCTCAGGAGGCAGGTAAGGTGATCTGGTATTACCATCTCTTTAAGAATTTTCTGCAGTTTTCTGTGCTTCACACTGTCAAAGGATTTAGTGTAGTCAATGAAGGATAAGTAGATGTTTTTATGAAACTCTCTTGCTTTTTCTATGATGCAATGGATGTTGGCAATTTGATCATAGTATGAAAAGGCAAAAAGAAGAAGACATAACAATTATTAATATATATGCACTCAATATAGTAGTACCTCAGTACATAAGACAAATGCTAACAACTATTAGAGGAGAAATTGACAATGATACAGTGACAGTGAGGAACTTTAATGCCATTTGCATCAGTGGACAGATCGTCCAGACAGAAAATTAATAAGGAAACACAAATTTTAAATAATTTATATCTACAGGGCATTTCATCAAAAAGTAATAGATTTCACTGTTTAACTCTTACAACTCAAGAATAAAACATATTTAAAAAGGGAAATTAACTTGAATAGACTTTTATCCAAAGTTGATATACAAAAGCCATCATATGAAAATAAGCTCAATATCACTAGTCATTTGAAAATGTAAATTAAAATCACAGAATACCAGTTAATACTCATTAAGATGCCTACAATAAATAAGAGATAATAGCAAATGTTTGAAAGACAGTGAAAGTATCAGAACCTTCATATATTACTGGTAGAATGTAAAATGCTGCATCCACTGTAGAAAACGATTTGATCTTTCCTCCAGGAGTTACACATAGAGTTATTATACAAACAAGACATTCCACTCTTAGATCTCTATTAAAGAGAATTAAAAAGATACATCTATGTAAATATTTGTGCATGAATGCTCATTTCAACATTTTTCATAATAGTTATAAAGTAGAAACAACCCAAATGTTATATTCATATAATGGAAAACTATTTGACCATAAAAATGATGAAATATGATGCATTCTATGAGACATAGATGAACTTCAAAATCAGTGAAAAAAGCCAGACTAAAAATAACATGTGTTATATGAATCCAGTTATATGAAATATCCACAATAGGAAAATCCATTGAGACAAAAGGCACATTCGTGGGCCTGGGGATATGAGGAAATAGAGAATGAGTGCTAATGGATATGGAGTTTCTTTTTGGAGTAATGAAAAGTTACTGGAACTAGATAGGGGTGATTTTTGCACAATTTTGGCAGAATATTCACAACTACTAAAACGTAAATGTGAAATTGTAAACTGTAGTGCTTTTTGCAAAATACTTATTTTTTTATCAAAATAATTAAACTCTGACCCTCTCTTACATTCGGTCCATGCTTAAATATTTTGTGAAAGTGAAAGTCGCTCAGTAGTGTCTGACTCTCTGTGACTCCATGGACTTCTCCAGGCAAGAATACTGGAGTGGGTAGCCTTTCCTTTCTCCAAGGGATCTTCCCAACCCAAGGATTGAACCCAGGTCTCCCGCATTGCAGGCGGATTCTTTACCAGCTGAGCCACAAGAGAAACCCAATTTTTTTTACAAATATTTTTTGTTGTTGTTGTGAGCATCTGCTAAATGTCTGACAGTATACTAGATCTTGACAGTGCTGACTCTAGTTGGCTAATATCTATAATATTCTGCAATGGTTACTGCTTATTGACAGAGGATTTTATTTGATAGGCTGATTTTTGGTATGATAAGCCATAAATTTTCCTAAGACATCTACAGGAAGAATTAACAGTTTACAGAGTACAGGCTCACCTAGCATTCAAAACATAAGAACATCTTTCTGTACAGTTATAAAAGCACTTAACTACAACAAAGAGTTTCCCTCAATTTTGTTACATGAAATGAAACCTTTTGTTTAACACTACAGTTCATGAAATGCTTTCTTAGATGTTTTTTCATGCACGGACCCCAAAGAAAAAACCTTTATCAAGTCACCATAACAATAATAACTCCATTTGCATGATGAAACCAAGGTCCTTAGAAGCTAAGATACTGAGCTAAAGTTATCACTTTACTTGCTAGAAGCAGAACCAGCACTACATTCCTGGTTTTCTGATTCCAAAATCATCATTCTTTTCTCTATACCAGTAACTTTTTCTCCAATTTCATAAATTATTGCATGGAAAAATGGGTATTGGCATGGGATGGTTGATATTTTATTTTGTCAATAGATTAGTAAATAACAATAAATAATAGCCACCAAAAATTAGGAAGAAAATCGAGAAGATAAGAGAAGTCTTTAAGTTAAATGCTTTAAATTTATAAAATACTTGCCACATTCTCCCAAATTTCTCATTTTACTTTCGATTGATGAAGTCTTCCTCATGGGCAGTCACTGGCCAACTACTTCTGGAAGATAGCTAGTTTCATGTTTGAGGAAAACTTTCTATATATTTCATTGATAGAATAATGAATTAAGTTCTTTTATTTCCAACATCATCCTGAACTCAGGTAGCAATAATGTTCACATATTCTCCAATTTACTTATCTTGATTTGGCCAAACATGATTATTCTTGTTTGTAAGTAAAATAGCATATTTTAAGTGAAGCAAACATAATATACAAAACATATAAACTAAAAGAATAAAAGCACGAAGTATTCTTCCTCCCACTCCCTGGGGGTTTCAGAATATTTCAGAATATTCAAAGCATATGATTATCTTGTGTGCTATATTTAAAACATAATTACTTTTGCTTCCTTCTTATTTGCATTTTGGGCCATTTTAGATTATGATTACATTTACAAGATATCAAGCCAGAGAGAGAAAAACAAATATAATATATTAACACGTATATTTGAAATCTAGAAAAATTGTACTGATAAACCTATTTGCATGGCAGGAATAGAGACATGGACATAAAGAATGGACTAGTGGACACAGGAGAGAGGGAGAGATTGGGGCAAACTGAGAGAGAATAGGATTGACATATATACACTATCATGTATAAAATAGCTAGTGGGA
>SJYA01003216.1:101001-116986 GCA_006410615.1 Neotragus moschatus
TTCATAAAAAAAAAAAAAAAAAAAAAAAAAAAAAAAACTTTTCTCTGAGCCAGAAATATTTTCTAGGAGCAAATAAAATATTATTTGAGGGACTGGAAAACAATCTCACCCTCAGAAGCATTGCCAACTTTGTAGTTTCTCAGGTAAGCACTCCATGAGCATAACACGACAGATATTTTAAACAAAAACAAATTAAACCCCCCCACCTCACCGTGGACCCTGGAATTTCTGAAAAACCACAGAATACAGCTACTGGCTCCCTCTGTTGGTGAACTGCAAAGAATTGGTGAAGAAATTGCGGCATTATTCACCATAAGAAATAGTGGCAAGTGATGCCTAGCTCTAGAGAATTGGCAGCTAAACTTATGTAAGGCTCTGTGAATAATCATAAGGAAGATATGTGGCATTTTCAGGATATTTAAGCAACTGAAGACCCATTTAAATTAAATATTGATGCATAGCCCCATATATATCTAACTAATTTTGGCTTGGATAAAGGTATATGATTCAATATAAACAAACACAATAAAAAGCTTAAGTCTTCAAGCCTCACTCTACAGACTACAGAAAGCTATGATATTACAGTTTAATTTTAGGGTTTTTGAAACTGTTACCTAACAATGCTGATAAATAAATACTACAGAGAAAAGTTAAAATGATATTAAAAGGCAACCAAGAAAAGCACCAAAATTTTTCTAATTCTTTTGATATTCCACTGAAAGTACAGGGCTTGTCTTATCAATGAATATGAAAAACATTCCATCCGAGATTTCTTTCTGATAATATATCATGTAGAGAACAAAAATACCTGTTATCCAAGTCCTATATTCTCTAGGACATCTAGAACATCTAGAGTATCAGAGCTGAGACTCTGATGACATCACTGTTTCTGAAGTCTAGTGAGTGAGTATGCATTAATCATTGAAGAAATGTCAATGTAAGAGAGAACAAAGATTAATTTACTCAGAAAAAAACTGGGAAATAAGCACATGCTCTCACTCTTAGAGTTAGCTTCACCCCAGAAAAGAGGCCTTGAATGAGGCGTGTAGTCACTTGATAACTTTTGTATTTGCTCCTTATCAATAAACACTCTTCAGTTCACATGCACTTCAGAGATTACTACGTTTGCTTAGAATTAGTAAAATTTGAAATTTCTCTCAACACTCCTAGGTCATGGTTGCCAATTTATAGATAGTCCACTAAGGAGAAGCAAGTTTATTTGGATTTTCCTGGATTGTAATATAAATATGATGATGATGGTATATATTTATTAATATATTTCCTTATATTATATATATATATATAAAATTTCATTAAATCATCACAAGACCCTGTGAGATATAAGACCTATTACTATGACCATTTCATATATGAGAAAATCGAGGTTAAAAAAGAGTTAAATAGTTTTCTCAAGGTTACACAACTATTAATTTGCAAAATTGGAATTAAGATCCCAGGCAGTCTGAGCCTCCTTGCTGCTGCTGCTGCTGCTACTTTCTCTTCAGTCATGTCTGACTCTGTGTGACCCCATAGACAGCAGCCCACCAGACTCCCCCAACCCTGGGATTCTCCAGGCAATATCACTGAAGTGGGTTGCCATTTCCTTCTCCAATGCATGAAAGTGAAAAGTGAAAGTGAAGTCCCTCAGTCGTGTCCAACTCTTGGCGACTTCATGGACTGCAGCCCACCAGGCTCCTCCATCCACGGGATTTTCCAGTCAAGAGTACTCGAGTGGGGTGCCATCGCCTTCTCTGAGAGCCTCCTTAGTTGCTGCTAATAATTGAATAAGCATGACTTGAAAACAAGTTCCTGCCTGCAATGCTAATATTCTTGTCATTGTCTTCTGACCTAATAAAGAAGGCTCTTTGCACCATCAAAGAAACTGAAGGGCTACATTTTAAAGGGTCATGGTCAAACGAATTATGTCTTTGTGAAAATATATACATAGCTGGAACTGTAGCCTGCAAAATTTACTTATAACCCTGAGTACTCTTTTTAGCCAAGGGGAAGGTGGTAGTCCAACAAATGAATCTGTAGGAAAGAAAATTTGAAGTCCAAAATACAACTTGACAAACATAGAGAATTATCATTTTCTATTACTGGAGGAGGCTGGAGTTAGCACATCCCCTTTACAAGTTGGTTTCTCTATGTCTCACTTGAGCGGCTGTTTCCATAGACACCCACACTTCAGTTTCCCAGCTTAACCACATTCAAACAAGAATGCAGGCTTTGGTTTCAATAGCTGTGAACTGTTTTACCATGTGTCTAACAGGCACGGCTTATCTACTTTCCTCTACGTGTGCAACAGGACAACAGGGGGTTTCAGCAAACAGTAATAAAATTTTTTCTGAACGACTCTAAGAAGTTCCAAAATTGAAGAAACATATTTTGATCTATATCAAAGAGGAAAAAATCAGAAGGAAAGGAGGAGAAACTTTTATCTCTCCTTAGCTTTTGGGGACACAGGTGGGGCAATAGTGACTGGTACTAAACTATTTCACAAGTGCAAAATTGAAAACACACGCCTTTCTCCTATGTTTGAAACAAAGTGGTGGGTCCCTGAGGACCCATAAAGGAAGATGGTGGGGTGTGGAAATCACTGTGGGCACTGAAAAGTACTTGAATAATAAGCTAATACTATTCACAGGCCACTTAGCTGTGTTTATTTTGAACTTGTGCTAATGATAATTAAAAAAAGATCAAATTAAATTGTTTAAAAGCATTTACTTTCTGAGAATCTGGGGAAAGTAACATTGTATTATTAATAGATGTTTCCATAGAGAGAAAGTACATACGAATTATCTTTAAAATGTACTCGTGTGAAAAAGATAAATAGCAAACTTGTCAATTGGCCTAGAAACTTTGGGAACAGACATGCTGAAAGAGTGTGCATGCATACACACACAAACACACATACATTCTTATATGAAGCCTTTGTATACACATCGTACACAAACCTTGTTTGCTTGTGCATATCCTATTTTAATATAACATATATACAAACATGCCTCACATTGAGGAGTGCATTGAAGTTCAATGTAACCAATCAGACAAATATTCTGTACATAGATGAAACCTAGTCACAAAGAGGGGATGATGTGGAATTCTAAGTCTTAAAATAGTGATACCAATACAATACTGTAATTAGCCTCCAATTAAAATAAATAAATTTAAATTTAAAAAATAAAATAGTAATAGAAAGCAATTTCAACTCACATAATTATCACAGAAAAACCCTATGATATAGATTCTATTGCTACATTATATGAATGAAGAAACTGAAGCACAAAATTATTAAGTGACATGCGAAAAATTACTTTACTATTATGAGGTTCAGCAAGGATTTAACCTCAGGCAGTCTGACACCAAAATCTATTCTTAACCTTTGTAGTCAGCAAGAGGAAAGAAATGTTCAGAATCCAGTAGGAAAAAGTGAGTGCTGACCAACCTCCACTCTGTCTCTAAGCATCTAGAATGTTCTGTGAGTTACTGTCTATATCATGGGTAAATGGATGGGACTTTAAGTGGTAAAGATATTTTCGACAGGGAGAGATGTGTTGCTTGAAAAGTAGTTTCTATTTGATGGAAAATGGACACAGCAGAGATTCTTATTCTCCCAGTGACAGTAAGAGTACTGTTAAGACAGTGCATCATCTGGATCTTGACTTAGATTACATTTCTTTAAAAAAAAAAAAAGTCATGTTCAGAATGATTAAGTGGTGACAATAATTTAACTGGGTCTTCAAGGTTCTTTTACCCTTGTCTATTAATTCTTGGTTCAAGAAAATAAATAACTTGGTCATCCAGCATCTTCTGTTGTAACTTGAGCAGAACTCAGTTGCTATAATTTTCATATTCATGCGTGAACTATATGAACATTATAGTAAATAGTACATATAAAGATTGCTTTAATATTTAAAGCACTCCTTAGCTAGTGTGTGGTCTATTCTTCTGTGCTCAAGGAAGCATTTCCCAGCTTTACAGACTGACATATCTTTTCACTTGTAAATAAAACTTTTAACAAGCAAACATTTGTCATCTTTCTTCAGATTCATCTTCCAGAGAAATTTAACCTCACTGAGTAGAAACTGGGCCATTTGAAATATGTAAACTAGGATGCCAATGTTTTAATTTCAATATCCACCTCTACAAATACAGTAGAATCATGGATTAGACAAAGAAACCATATGAAATTGAAAGTATTATACAAGGCTCCAAATATAAGCAGTTCTAATAATCCTCTCACTCATGTTAATTACAGATGTTTTGCACAGATAGACTGCTGGCTTTGTCTAAGGGCAAGTATACTATTATTATTCTTTGTTTATATTATTTTATCTTATTGCAAGGAGTAGAGACAACTGAGAGACTGTTGCAGCATGGCTAGGTTTTAAATAATCATGAAGTTTTATTTGGGGCCTAAAAGAGAGACAGAGCAAAAATTGTAAAGGTAGTATGATCTAACTGTTGGTTAAAAAAAGAGCTCAGTAGTAGGCATGTCCAAGTCAATAGAGTTGAATCATGGCTTCTATATAAGGGGCAAAGGAACATTTCTGGTATTAGGGTAAAGTCTTTCCATCATTTTTCCTGGGTATAGTCCCGAGCCTGCTTATAGGAGAGAAGGGAATAAGTGACTCATGATCCTGGTTGATCACATTTAAGAGCCTGGAAATTATCAAAAAGATTTGACTTCAGGATAAAAAATACATGAAAGTGGATACAGGAGTATTTATTAAGCAATTCAATATTTCCCAAATAAAGTGCTTAGACTATTTCTTGCAAAAGATAATTCCCACATGAGCTGCTTTAGTAGTAATTAATGCAATATGATTAGTGTTATTTAAGCAACAATGGTAAAGTTCTTTTAAATATAATATCATCATATAAAATATATCAACAGCTATCTAGATGTGAGGCAGAATTACTGAAAACATTAAAACTTAGGACTGGTTCTTTAGAAATTTAATGATTATGTGAAATTATTGAGGTCATTGGGTAATAAATGAATTTCAACAAACAGGTACCAATAAGTTGCATTTGAAGATAGTAGTTATGTGAAACACATAAACTTTTCCGATGAAGAAAAGCCGTGAAGTCCCTGGAGGCTCTACTTATAAAACTTAAGCTAAACTGAAGTTACCCTCTTTATGAATTTCACACATTCTTAAAGTGTTAAAATATAACCTGATCAACTGCCAAGGCTATGGGAATGTTTCACGCCAGGCTGAGGGAGTCCATGTATTCACATTTCAGTTACGATTAGGAAAAGAATAGGAACTGGCAGACATTGAAAGACTATGGTTCAGCTTGGGGATTACTCCTGAAAAAGAAGTCAGGGAAATACAAGAAGGGGAGGAGAAGGTGTAAGATAAGGGAATTTGAGACCTTGCCAACAGTGTTAGTCAGATTTTTCCTAGGTCTTATATGAACAGATTACTGTGTTGAGATCCTTACCATTGAGAACTACAGAGAGAAGTTGCTATTGAAATATCATTAAAAAATTAAAATAAATATACTGCGTATGTATAGACATGAAAAGTCATGGATTTTTAAAGCAATTTAAAATATTGGATCCCAGTTGGAAATGACTACTTTTGTCTCTGCACTACTCATTAGTCACATCATCATTTACCTGTTTTTTTCCCTGGGCCAAGTATTTTCACTAAAACTTGAAAATATAGGCAAAAAGACGATCTTTTGAAGGGAGAGAAATAGATAGACCAATCCTAAAGTTGTTTTCCTTTCTTTAATGGTACCATTGGAATATTAAAAGATTTTATTTTCTCCCGAGTCACGAAACAGTGTGGGTGGAGTTATTTCGTCTTAGTGGAAAATAAGGGGATAATCATTGTGGTACATACCCATACCCTGAGGTGGCAATGAGCTCAATTCTCTTTTCCCCTGTGTTATTGTAGTCACTCAGTCGTATCTGACTCTTTGCAACCCCACAGACTGTAGCCTGACAAGCTTCTCTGTCCATAAAATTCCCCAGGCAAGAATACTGGAGTGGGTTGCCATTTCCTTTTCCAGGGGATCTTCCTGACACAGAGATCAAACCCGGGTCTCCCAGATTGCAGGCCAGTTCTTTACCATCTCAGCCAACAGGGAAGACTTCCCCTGTGTTATAATTAAATGCAAAAAAATTACACATGTAGTTTATTTTTACTAACTTAAAGATAGATATAAGCTACATTAACTTCACTGCCTCATCTAATAAAAATTCTGTTTTTATTTTTAAGATAAGAATAATTTATACATCATTTTTTAATTATTGGAATATAGTTGATTTACAATGTTGGTACATATACATATATCCACTCATTTTTTTAGATTCTTTTTCCATTACAGATTATTTTCCTATTATAGGCCATTACAGAACATGGAGTAAAGTTCACTGTGCTATACAATAGGTCCTTATTAGTTATCTATCATATATAGTAGTGTGTATATGTCAATCCTAATATTCCACTTTATCCCTTTCCCTGTTACCCCTCAATAACCAGAGTATGTTTTATACACCTGTAACTCTATTTATCTTTTGTAAATAAATTCATTTGTATTATTCTTTTTAGATTCCACATATAAACAATATCATATGATATTTGTCTTTCTCTGACTTACTTCACTCAGTATGACAATCACTAGGTCCATTCCTGTTGCTGCAAATGGAGTATTTCACTATTTTTAATGAGGAGTAATATTTCATTGGCTATATTTAGCACATCTTTCTTATCTGTTCCGCTCTTGGGAGACATTTAGGCTGCTTCCATGTCTTGGATATTGTAAATAGTGCTGCAATGAACATTATAGTGCATGTATCTTTTCAAATTATGGTTTTCTCCAGATATATGTCCAGCAGTGGGATTGCTGGATCTTATGATAATGCAACATCACTAATTATCAGAGAAATGCAAATCCAAATTGCAATGAGGTTATCATCTCACACCATTCAGAATGGCCATCATCAAAAAATCTACAAACAATAAATGCTGAAGAGAGTGTGAAGAAAAGGGAATCCTCCTTACATTGTTGGTGGAAATGCAAACTGGTACAACCACTATGGAGAATACCGTGGAATTTCCTTCAAAAATAAAACAACTAAAAATAGAGAATTCTTTAAATATCATTAAACATAGAATTATTTTTCACCAAAGTTGCAATTCTGTTTTTACACACACATTTAAACTTTTGCTAAAAATGTCTTTTACCCACTGCATCCATATCAGTATCTCCCAATCTCTGTTAAAACTTAGATTCTCTTTTTCTTAAAAAAATAAAAAAGAATACTCTCCTGAAAGTCACTAGTGACTTCCCTGATCAGTATGTAATCTCTTCTCAAGTCCTCATTGTCTTTGAACTTTACAAAGTATTTGACACTGTTCACCACCACTTTTTGAAACTTTGTTCTCTTAGTTTTCTTAAGCCAATAGCTATCCTGATTTTCTTCCTACCTCTATTTCTTTCTCTTTTTATCCCTTTTTATACAAGCCTCCCCCTGCCTAGTCCTTAAATGTTTTTCTTCTCCAAGTTATATTAAAGGTCTATTGCTCTTTTTCTAGCATTGCATGTTCACACTGTGCAAGCACATCTATTTTCTTTCATCTTTTTTTCTTCTATTTTAGTACCACATTTTCTTTATTCATCTATCAATGGGCATTTAGGTTGCTTGCATATCTTGGCTATTGTAAATAATGTTGCAATGAACATCTGAGAGCACATGTCTTTATTAATTAGTTTTTTTTTTTTATTTCTTATTTTCTTTGGATAAAAACCCAGAATTGTAATTGCTGGATTGTATAGTTATTCTATTTTTACTATTTTGAGGAATGTCTATACTGTTTTCCACAGTAGCTGCACCAATTTATAGTCCCATCAATGGTGCATAAGATGTTTTCTCCACATCTTTGCCAACACTTGTCATTTGTTTTATGTTGATAATAGCTATTATGACAGGTATAGAATGTTGTCTCTTTATGATTTTAATTTGAAGTACCCTGATGATTAGTGATGTTGAGCATATTTTCATATGTCTGTTGGCCATCCATATATTTTCTTTGCAAAAATGTCTATTCAGTTTTTCTACCTTTTTAAAAAACTTTTTATTTTATATTGGTGTATAGCCAATTAACAAACAACATTGTGATAGTTTCATGTAAAAAGCAGAGACTCAGTCATATAGATACATGTATCAATTCTCCCCCAAATCCCCCTACCATCCAGGCTGCCATATAACAGTGAGCAGAGTTTCATGTACTATACAATAGATCCTTGCTGGTTATTCATTTTAAATATAGCTGTGTCCACATGCCCATCCCAAATTCACTAACTATCCCTTTTCCCCATCCTTCCCACCCTGACACCATGCAACCATAAGCTTGTTCTCAAAGTTTGTACTGAATCTGTTTCTGTTTTGTAATTTAATTTGCATCATTTCTATTTAGATTCCACATATAAGGATCATGACAAAATGGTTATTTTTTGTGCAAAAGCTTTTAGTTTGATATAATCCATTTTGTTTGTTATTATCTAGTTTTATAGTATAAACAACTTCTACACTGATGACTCTAAATCTCTATCTCTAGCCTTGTGCTCTTTCCCTTTTGGTTTCAATGGTATTCTGAAATCTGTCTTTTTTTGGAGATAAAAAGATATCTGAAAACATTATTCTTAGCTTTTCTGCCTTTATCTATCTTTAGAGATAATTTATTACTATGTTAGCTGTTATTTGAAAGTAAAAATCATAAGTTTATTCACCTGAAGACAAAAGAAAAAAATGTGTGTAATGATCTATTCAGTTGTATTACAAGACTGGGTAGTTATCTTCAAGAAACTTAGAGATACCAAGGGAATATTTCATGCAAAGATGGGCACAATAAAGGGCAGAAATGGTATGGACCTAACAGAAACAAAAGAGATTAAGAAGAGGTGGCCATACACAGAACTCTACCAAAAAGGCCTTAATTACCCAGATAATCATGATGATGTGATCACTCATCCTGGAGTTTGAAGTCCAGTGCACCTTAGAAAGCATTACTATGAGCAAAGATAGTGGAGGTGATGGAATTCCAGCTGAGCTATTTCAAATCCTAAAAGATGATGCTGTGAAAGTGCTGCACTCGACATGGTAGCAAATTTAGAATATCAGCAGTGGCCATAGGACTGGAAAAGGTCAGTTTTCATTCAAATACCAAAGAAAGGAAATGCCAAAGAATGTTAAAACAAAGAATGCCTCACAATTGCATTCATTTCACATGATAGAAAAGTGAAAAGTGAAAGTGCTATTCATTCAGTTGTGTATGACTCTTTGTGATCAGTGAACTATACCCACCATATTCCTCTGTCCGTGAAATTCTCCAGGCAAGAATACTGGGGTGGGTTGCCATTTCCTTCTCCAGGGGATCTTCTCTACCAAGGGATAGAACCCGTGTCTCTTGCACTGTTGGCAGATTCTTTACCATCATCCGTTGGAACATAGTAAAAGAAAAGGAATTTAAAAAAAAATCTACTTCTGCTTCATTGACTACACTAAAGTCTTTGACTGTGTGGGTCACAACAAACTGGGAAAAATTATTAAAGAGAAGGTAATAACAGACCACCTTGCCTGTCTCCCAAGAAACCTGTATGCAGGCCTAGAAGCAACAGCTGTAAGCAGACATGAAACAACAAAAGTGGTTCAAAATTGGAAATGGAGTACTTCAAGGCTGTACATGGTCACCCTACTTATTTAACTTTTATGCAGAGCACATTATGTGAAATGTCAGGCTAGATAAAGCACAAGATGGAATAGAGTTTGCCGTGAGAAATATCAATAACCTCAGATAGGCAGATGACACCACTCTAGCTGTAGAAAGCAAAGAGGAACTAAAGAGCCTCTTGATGAAGATGAAAGAGGACAGTGAAAAATCTGGCTAAAAACTCAACATTCAAAAAACTAAGATCACGGCATCTTGTTCCATCACTTCATGGCAAATAGATGGGGAAAAAATGGAAACAGTGACAGACTTTCTTTTCTTGGGCTCCAAAATCACTGCAAATAGTGACTGCATCCATGAAATTTAAAAACACTTATTCCTTGGAGGAAAAGATATGAAATACCTAGAGAGCTTATTAAAAAGCAGAGACATCACTTTGCCAACAAAGATCTGTATAGTCAAAGCTATGGTTTTTCCAGTAGTCATGTATGGATGTGAGAGTTGGACTATAAAGAAAGCTGAGTGCCAAAGAATTGATCCTTTTGAACTATGGTGTTGGAAAAGACTCTTGAGAGGCCCTTGGACTACAATGAGATCCAACCAGTCCATCCTAAAGGAGATCAGTCCTGGATGTTCATTGAAAGGACTGATCCTGAAGATGAAACTCCAATACTTTGGCCACCTGATGTGAAGAGCTGACTCACTGGAAAAGACCCTGACCCTGGGAAAGATTGAGGGCAGGAGGAGAAGGGGATAACAGAGGATGAGATGATTGGATGGCATCACCAACTCGATGGACATGAGTTTGAGCAAGCTCCAGAAGATGATGAAGGACAGGGAAGCCTGGTGTGCTGCAGTCCATAGGGTGGCAAAGAGTTGGACATGACTGAGTGACTGAACAACAACCATATGCCTGAAGGAAATAAAACTAGTGGTCATTAATCTTAAACTCATATATCTGGTCCATTGTAAATTGGCCAGGGGCCATGAAAAGGATGTTAACTTAATCGTAGGATCAAGAGAAGCCATAAAGATGTGAATTATCTTGACCTTTAAATTCATTGGTTAGAAATAAGGTGATTTAAGAACAGGAGCTAACCAAAAATGTACAGATTAAGGATATAAAAACTGCTGTAGGTCCCACCTTGAGGGTACTTGTGGGGACTCTTTACTCCCTCTCAGTGTCTATGCTGAAAGCTTTGTACTTTGTTCCTCTTTAATAAATCCTGTTTGCTTGCAACCATGAGTGTTTTCCATTCTTCCTGGATTCCATTCTTTGGCTCCACAGACAAGAACTCAGATTCCCATTTCAGTAGGCAAGTTGCTATTTCTGCAGATGACCTAAGTAGTTCTAATGCTTTTGAAATGAATGAGCACTGAGCCAAAAGCTACTGTTAAAAAAAAAAAAAGTACTGAGTGCAGGGAGAATAGGGAGGTAAATAGAAATTAATTTAATGATTTAATTCCTTTTTTTAGTGACCGTTCATGAAACAACAGTATCTAGAACTAACAACAACTTGGAGGTTATATGAACCTCCAAGTTTCCCAAGTTTCAATCATTCTTTTACCTCCTGTATGATTTTTCCATATCTATTTATCACTACTCAATAGGTATTGAGAGAAAAGTGTTACTGAAATATGTATTGAATGAAAAATGAAAGTTTTAGTCACTCAGTCCTGTCTTTTTTTTGACCTCATGAAATGTAGCCCACCAGGCTCCTCTGTGCATGAAATTCTCTAGGCAAGAATACTAGAGTGGGTAACCATTCCCTTCTCCAGGGCATCTTCCCGAACCAGCTATTGAACCCAGGTCCCCTACATTGCAAGCAGATTTTTTACCGTCTGAGCCACCAGCCAGAGAGTATGCATATTCAAATATATTACATTCAAATGTAATTTTATTTAAAGTTATTCAACTTCTTTTAAAATGAAATATTAACTACCATATGTTCATAAATCAAGTGACATCTGACACAGAGATGATAATTATAAAATAATAAGTACTAATTATATAAGTAGCTATTAAAAATAAAGTGTTTGCCCATACATCTCCAAAATTATATTGAATGCCACTTGTGACAAATGAGTTCAGGTCTACATCTGCTTTGTATCAATAGGGTATGTAGAAAATAGCTTATTTCCCCAAAAGCCTAGTTCCCGTCTTAGGTCACACAGCAAGGCCATGGCAAAGATAAGAATGACTGATCTGATTACCAAAATGTTTCATTGAGAACAATAACTTCTTTTCTGTATTCTCCATGGAGACACAGAGTACATTAAAGTTCCTTTGAAAAGAGAGCTACTTTTGAGGCCTAATAAGTTATCACATAACTTTTCCCTTCCTAAATTCACTGGCAAACTTAGATCTGCACCCCCAGTTATGAAGGGTGCTGATGTAACAGTCAAAAAAGTTAAAAAGGGAAGTAAAATATGGGACAGGACATCACCAGAGTTGATGAGGGAAAAATCTTGATATAGATGTATTCGCATGTGCAAAGCCTCACTTTCCACAGACGGAACAGGAAATTAGACACTGATCACATCTCCTAACAGCTGCATAAACCTTGTGGACCCATGAAAAAGATAGCCAAGCAGCCAACTAGGAACGGAACACCCGGTTTAACTGAAAAAGTTAGTGACTAAGAAAGAGTTCAGAGTATAGGAAAGAAAGAAGCAGAAGCTAGAATCAGAGATATCTCCAAATCAGCAATTACCAGGGTGTGTTTTCCTGGTTTTAATAAACAGCTCAATTCCCTATACTTTCTCCGTTTTTATCTCCAGACATAGGCAGTGAGAATTGGTGTTGAGTATAATGCTTCAAAAACAAGTCCAACTGTAATTTAGCATAAACAGGATTACAGTAATAGCAGAAGTCTTCAAATAGAACTTAACACTAGTTTATTAGCTTAAGTAGCTTTACTATTTGCTATTAGCTGTAAATGAACATTAGCAAAAACCTAGCTAAATTACACTAAATGTTTTCAAATGGCTTTAACTAGAAATGCAAAATTATAAAGACCTCAGAAGACAATTTAATATAACCATCTTAAATAATCAGGTGGAGTAATTAAAACCCAAAGAGATATGGGACTAGCATACAGTAACATAGCAAATTAGCATCAGAACTGCTGCTAGAATCCGGGTGTCCCAACTGCCAATATAATCCTATTTCTTAATATCATATTGTATTTGGTCATCAGCTTTCCTCTCTCTTTCTCTCACTTTCCAGTCCCTCTCTAGCTTTAGGAGGTTTCTGCTTTTGCAAGTACAGGGTATTATTTGAGTGAATATTCTCTTTGAAAACTAAAATAACAGTGTCCCATTTAAGAAGGTGAATTTTTATTCAAAATCAAACTCAACTCCAAGTTCATCAAACTCTAGCTTTTTCCCAGCCACGACAATATTTTTGCCCTATTCCCTCATACCAACTTGACTCTAAATCAACTCTTAAATGGATAATTCAACTCTAACCTAGAACTCTTTTTTTATGCACCTGACTTCATTTATACTTTGTACTTTTCAACATGTTTGCACTGTCTCCACAAGTTAGATTTTCTAAAGCCCCCTTGTTCCCCACAACCTTTATTTCCTCATGTTTGTATGTTTTTTTTCCTAAAAGGTTTTCAAAGTGTCAATCATTTGCCTGGACATTTTCTTTAAGGAGATAAAACAAGCCTTTATCTTGTTTGCAAATGCTAATTATACTACTGAACTAGTGTCTTTCTTGGCAAATTACCCCTTATACTTAGAAATACAAATAAAAAATGGCAAAGTATGAAAGTTGAAATAAAAATTCAAGGTAAATAACAGAAGCCTTTGGAGAAAAGTCAAATTACCTATTTACCTTACTAGATCAAAGGTGAGAAATACATTGCAATTCATAAAGTGGAAGCCATTATTGGTCACTTTTCTTTCTGGTTGTCTTCTGGAGCAGAAAAATAGTCGCAAAAAATATTTGGAAAGTATAATCTTATCCCACCTCCAAATTTCAACTTTGATGTTTTATGTTTGCTAGTTCATTTAACTTACTAAATAACAAGAGGTTTTGCTTATTTATTCCTTTATTTAAGTTTTGTGGGGAGGGGTTTCTGTTTATTAAGTTAGCTTTTTGCTACAAAAACTTGTAGTTGTCATCTGTGCTGTGCAACCAGAAGGCACACTTTTGTCCTATTTGAGGTGTTTAAAAGGTATATTCTCTTTCAGGAAAATCATATATATATATCTTCAGAGTCTCAATTTCCCTACCCTTGATCTATCTTACTGACACTTCCCTGGTTCTATTACCCTGCTGATTATCTGTCAGCATTCTCTGTACTTATATATTGAGCTGTTGATGACAGAAGAATTGTTTTTTTAATTGATTTGCTGTCCTTGAGAATTAAAGTTTTAATACATAGATTATCAAATGGCTTTGGAAATATTCTTTCAAAATAATTATTGCAGAATCAAATTATATTAAGAAGTATCCTGCTCTCCTCCTCACTCACATTCACAAACATACACACCCTGTATATTAGTTTATTTTTCTGGATAAATTTAAAGGAATAACCAGATGAAATATAGTGTAAATAATAAACTTACAGTCTCCATATCTGTGAACCTAATTATATTATCTTAAAAGTAAAAGCCTCTATTTTAGCATATTGTAGTATACTCTGTCAAATAAGCACAATTTCAGTAGCAGATACTTATTTATAAAATATTGACTGGCATTAAGACAGCCTTTATAAGATTTTTTAATCAAGGTCATGATCATAGATCATTAAAATCTATAGATTATATATAATGGTGTAATTTCCAGTTATGTAGCTGCCCCCCCAAAATAGTACTTTGTGAAATACTCTTTACTATAGAAATGTTCAAACATAGACAAAAATAAAGAGAATTATTTGATGAACCTTAATATACAAACAACAGTTTTAATAGTTAAGAACATGTTGCAAATCTTGTATTTATCTGCCTTCCTTTACAAATTTTACTGAAGAATTCTAAAACAAATGCCAAATGTAATGTCATTTTATCCATGGATGGTTCAGTAAACATTTCAAACTTGTAAGAACACCATTTTTTTACGTTGTTACTATACACACAACTCTTTTTTTACTGGGATTGCTAGTTTCCTATATTACAAAAGTCCCTACAGAAGACTGAGAATGCTGGAATCTTATTCCAACTCCATTAATATCCAATTTTGTGATCCCTTTGGACCTCAGCTTTTCCTTTTGTCATATAAAGGAGTTATATATAATATCTAAGATCCCATTAATCTCCAAGATTCTCGATTTAAATAGCAAAAATAGTTAAGCTTGAGAACCTATATTTTGTTATTCCCCCATTAGAGAAGTATAAGATAAAAGAGGATTAGAAACTCATTTCTAAACTGCATTAAGAAACTGAGAACAAAAGAGATTTGTTTTCACTAATTTCAAAGGTTAATGAAATAAGTTTCAAGCATGATTATTTCTATCTTCTGAGGAAACGTTTCCTGTAACTGCCTATGCAGTGACACTTGATAATTATTTGAAAACAATAATAATGTGGTTCCATTATTCTAACCATCTTCCTTCTTAAAGGGCCAGCACTGGCTTGACAGAAGTGCTCCTAAAGCCTGTGGCGCCCTCTTCTGACCCCTCACTCAATAGGGTGAGTCAAAGCTTTTGTTTCTGAAAAAATATTATGTGGAAATTCATATCTGACATAGGTCCTATGAAAGAAATCTATCTACAGCTTCATGGTGTATACTTAACAAATTCTTCCAGGTTTCATTTTTGAAATTTGAGAACTGTTCCAGAGAAAAAATAACATTGAAATTTGAAATGTGATAGCAATTTCACTCAAGCAACGTGCCTGTGTAAGAAAATCTTAAGAAAAGAAGTGAAAATTTTATGCTAAAACATCTAAATGAATTACAAAAGATAACTACTGAATTAAAATTCAAACTTCATGCCATTAACTTTGTGCCTTAGTGCAGAGAAGCGAGATGGACTGTTCTGTACAACTCCTACTCTGCACTTTAAAATTAATTTATGAGTCTCAGAGATAGATACTCTTTTTGAAAACTTTCAATGTTTTATCTCACTCCACATTATGCACTCAAGCTCAGTTCCTTTCTTATCCTTTGCAAATGTTGTTAAAGTGATCTTTCTAAGAAAATGACCCCTTCTTTTCCTGATAGTCATCCAAGCAACTGATATCCCCAAAATTTTGAGGTCCGTCACAAATTTTATTTGCTAAAAGAAATCTTTCTTGAATGTTTCACTTTACATGTCCCTTTCTTCCCAATCCTTATATCT
>SJYA01003216.1:137206-157655 GCA_006410615.1 Neotragus moschatus
GTATAGTGTAGGCTGTATGTAGTATAGGCTGAAGTCAGGAAAGTTGATTTCTCCTGTTTCATTCTTCTTTCTCAAGATTGCTTTGGCTATTCAGGGTCTTCTGTGTTTCCATACAAATTGAGAAATTATTTGTTCTAGTTCTGTGAAAAAATACCATTGGCAGTTTGATAAGAATTGCATTGAATCTATAAACTGCTTTGTATAGTATAGGCATTTTTACAATATTGATTTTTCCAGTCCTGAACGTGGTATATTGCTCCATCTTTGTTGTCTGATTTCTTTCATCTGTGTCATAGTTTTCTGCATACAAGTCTTTTGTCTCTTTAGGTAGGTTTATTCCTAAGTATTTTATTCATTTTGTTGCAGTCATGAATGGACTTGTTTCCTTCATTTCTCTTTATGATCTTTCATTATCAGTGTATAAGAATGCAAAGGATTTCTATGTGTTAATTTTATATTCTGTCACTTTACTATATTCATTGATTAGCTCTATTAATTTTCTGGTGATATCTTTAGGGTTTTCTATGTAGAGAATCGTGTCATCTGCAAACAGTGAGAGTTTTACTTCTTTTACAATCTGGATTCCTTCTACATTTTTTTTCTTCTGTGATTTCTGTGGTAAGACTTCCAAAACTATTTTGAATAATAGTGGTGAGAATGGGCACCCTTGTTTCTGATGTTAGAAGGAATGCTTTCAGTTTTTCACTGTTGAAGATAATATTTGCTGTGTTTTTGTTATATATGGCCTTTATTATGTTGAGGTATGTTCCTTCTGTGTCTGCTTTCTGGAGAGGCTTTATCATAAATGTGTGTTGAATTTTGTCAAAGATTTTCTCTCAATCTATTGAAATCATCACATGGTTTTTATCTTTCAGTTTTTTGATATGCTGTATCACATTGATTGATTTGCATATGTTGAAGCATCCTTGCGTCCCCAGGATACTTGATTATGATATATGATCTTTCTAATGTGTTGTTGGATTTTGTTTGCTAGAATTTTGTTGAACATTTTTGCATCTATGTTTGTCAGTGATATTTGGCTTGCAGTTTTCTTTATTTATTTATTTATTTTTTGTGGCATCTGTGTCTAGTTTTGGTATCAGGGTGATGGTGGCCTCATAGAATGAGTTTGGGAGCTGTCCTTCCTCTGCAGTTTTCTGGAAGAGTTTGAGCAGGATAGGTGTTAGCTCTTCTGTAAATTTTTGGTAGAATTCACCTGTGAGGCCTTTTGGTCCTGGACTTTTGTCTGTTGGAAGATTTTTTATTACAGCTTCAATTTCCATGCTTGTGATTGGTTGGTTCATATTTCCTATTTCTTCCTAGTTCCATTTTGGAAGGTTACATTTTTCTAACAGTTTGTCCTTTTTATTGGCATAGAGCTTCTCCTAATAGTCTCTTATGATATTTTGTATTTCTGTGTTGTCTGTTGCTACTTCACTTTTTTATTTCTAATTTTATTGATAAGATTCTTCTTTTTTTTCTTGTGTCTCGCTAACAGTTTGTCAATTTTGTTTATCTTCTAAAGAACTAACTTTTAGTTTTCCTGATCTTTGCTATAGTCTCCTTCATTTCTATTTCATTTATTTCTGTTCTAATCTTTATAATTTCTTTCCTTCTACTAACTTTGGGGATTTTTCTGTTCTTCTTGTTGCTTTAGATGTAAGATTAGGTTGTTTATTTGATTTTTGTTAGTTTCTTAAAGTAGACTTGTATTGGTATGAACTATCCTCTTTAGGATTGCTTTTACTGCACCCCATAGGCTTTGGGTTGCTGTGTTTTCATTGTAATTTGTTTCCAGGCATACTTTGATTTCCTTTTTTACTTCTTCAGTGATCTGTTTATTATTCAGAAGCATGTTGATTACCTTTCATGTATTTGTGTTTTTTTATAGTTTTTTCCTGTAGGTGATCTGTAATCTTACAACATTGTGATCAGAAAAGCTGCTTGAAATTATTTCAATATTTTAAAATTTACCCAGGCTTGATTTGTACCATAAAACATGATATATTCTGGAGAATGTTCTGTGTGTGCATGAGAAAAAGGTGAAACCCTTTGTTTTTGAATTAATTTTCTCTCTGCATGATCTGTTCATTTGTTTGAGTAGGGTACTAAAGTCTCCCATTATTATTGTATTACTGTTGATTTCCCCTTTAATAGTTGTTAGCATTTGCCTTATGTATTCAGGTGCTCTTATGTTGGGTGGATATATATTACTTATTTTGTCTTCTTCTTGGATTGATTGCTTCATCATTATGTAGCGTCCTTCTTTGTCTCTTATAACAGTCTTTATTTAAAATCTCTTTTATATGATATGAGTATTTCCACCCCCTCCTTTCTTTTGGCTTCAGTTTGCATTAAATATCTTTTGCCAGCCCCTCACTTTCAGTCTGTATGTGTCCCTAGGTTTGAAATGGGTCTCTTGTAGACAACATATATAGGGATCTTGCTCTGTATCCATTTAACCAGTCTATTTCTATTGGTTGGAGCATTTAACCATTTACATTTATGGTAAAAATTGAAAAGTATGATGCACTTACCATTTACTTTATTGTTTTGAGTTTGTTTTTATAGGCCTTTTCTGTGTTTCCAGTCTAGAGAAGTTCCTTCACCATTTGTTGAAGAACTGGTTTGGTGGTGTTGAATTCTCTAAGCTTCAGCTTATCTGTAAAGCATTTGATTTCTCCTTCAAATCTGAATGAAATCCTCGATGGGTAGAGTATTCTTGATTAAAGCTTTTTCCCTTTCATCACTTTAAGTATATCCTACCATTCCCTTCTGGCCTGCAGAATTTCTGTTGAAAGATCAGCTGTTATCCTTATGGGGATCCCCTTGTATGTTATTTGTCATTTTCCCCTTCCTGCCTTTCATATTTGTTCTATGTGTTTAATTTTTGTTAGTTGATTAATATGTGTCTTGATGTGTTTCTCTTTGGGTTTATCCTCTATGGGATTCTCAGCCCTTCATGGACTTGAGTGGCTGTTTCCTTCCCTGTTTCAGGAAAGTTTTTGACTATTATCTCCTGAAATATTTTACCATGCCCTTTCCGTTTTCTTCTTCTGGTGCACCTATGATTAGAATGTTAGGGTACTTAACATTGTCCCAGAGGTCTCATTTCTGTTTATTCTGCTTTGTTTCAGTTATTTACACCATTCTATCTTCTGGCTCACATATCTTTTCTTCTGCCTCAGTTACTCTATAGTTGATTCCCTCCAGAGTGGTTTTAGTCTCAGTTATTGTGTTCCTCATTGCTGATTGACTATTCTTTATATCTTCTCAGTCCTTGTTATGCATTTCTTGCATTCTCTCAGTCCATGCCTCCAGTCTATTTATTCAAGCCTCCATTTCATTTTCAATATTTTAGATTATCTTTACTATTAGTATTCTGAATTCTTATTCAGGTAGACCCCCTATCTCTTCCTCTTTTGTTTGGTCTGGTGGATTTTTTACTATATTCCATCACCTGCTGGATATTTCTCTGTATTCTCATTTTGTTTAGTTTGTTGTGTTTGAGGTCCCCTTTCTGCAAGCTGAACTGTCATAGTTCCTCTTAGTTGTGGAGTCTGCTCTCTCTTGGTGGTGTTTGACCAGTGCTTTGTGAAGGTTTCCTGGTTGGAGGGACTTGTGCATGTGTTCTGGTGGATGGAGCTGAATCTTGTCTTCCTGGAGGGCAGTGCAGTGTCCAGTAGTGAGTTTTGGGTTGTCTACCACCTGACTTGCTTCTTGAGAAACCTATATACAGGTCAGGAAGCAACAGTTAGAACTGGACATGGAACAACAGACTGGTTCCAAATAGGAAAAGGAGTATGTCAAGGCTGTATATTATCACCCTGCTTATTTAACTTCTATGCAAAGTACATCATGAGAAACACTGGACTGGAAGAAGCACAAGCTGGAATCAAGATTGCCAGGAGAAATATCAGTAACTTCAGATATGCAGATGACATCACCCTTATGGCAGAAAGTGAAGAGGAACTAAAAAGCCTCTTGATGAAAGTGAAAGAGGAGAGTGAAAAAGTTCACTTAAAGCTCAACATTCAGAAAACTAAGATCATGGCATCCAGTCCCATCACTTCATAGCAAATAGATGGGGAAACAGTGGCTGACTTTATTTTGGGGGGCTCCAAAATCACTGCAGATGGTGATTGCAGCCATAAAATTAAAAGGTGCTTACTCCTTGGAAGGAAAGTTATGAGCAACCTAGGCAGCATATTAAAAAGCAGAGATGTTACTTTGTCAACAAAGGTCCATCTAGTTAAGGCTATGGTTTTTCCAGTAGTCATGCATGGATTTGAAAGCTGCACTATAGAGAAAGCTGAGCACAGAATAATTGATGCTTTTGAACTGTGGTGTTGGAAAAGACTCTTTAGAGTCCCTTGGCCCGCAAGGAGATCCAACCAGTCCATCCTAAAAGAGATCAGTCCTGGGTGTTCATTGGAAGGACTGATGTTGAAGCTGAAACTCCAATAATTTGGCCACCTGATGCAAAGAGCTGACTCATTTGAAAAGATCCTGATGCTGGGAAAGATTGAAGGCAGGAGGAGAAGGAGACAATAGGTGAGATGGTTGGATGGCATCACTGACTTAATGGACATGAGTTTGGGTGAACTCCAGGAGTTGGTGATGGACAGGGAGGCCTGGCGTGTTGCAGTTCTTGGGGCTGCAAAGATTCGGACATGACTGAGCACCTGAACTGAACTGACCTGAACTTATGGGTCTTTAGGAAGCCTGCCATATTGTGAAATGTTGTGTTCCTGTTTTGTTAGAAGATTGGAGTGAAATGTCCTGCACTGAAACTTGCTGGTTCTTGAGTGGAGCTCAGTCTCAGTGTAGGCATGGAGGCTTTTGGGTGGGCTCTCCTTTATTAATTTTCCCTGGTGTCAGGAGTTCTCTGATCATCCAAAGTCCTGAAGTTGAGTCTCCTGCTTCTGGGCTTCAGCCCCAATCTCTTACAGTAGCATCAAAACTCAAGCCATACAACACAGAAGGCAAATTCCCTAGGTTTATGATGAAGCAACTCTCCACAGCCAGGAATACCCAAAGAGATTCTCAGAGTTATATAGAGAACAGAAGAGAGAGAAAGGAGAAATAAGTGACAAGGATAAAAGGGAGAGTAAAAAGAGAAAAGAGCAATCAAGTTAATAATCAAATCATTAAGTGAAAAATGGATATTGAAAACCAAAAACTAAAATAAAAATTAGATTCCCAAAAATACAATAAAAAACAAAATATTGAACACAAAAACTAAAAAATTTGCAATTTATTTGGAAAATAAGGTGTTCTTTTCAAGAAAGGAAAAAATAGGCTATAAAAATAGAGACAGTTCTATGAAGACTTACAAGACCTTCTAGAATTAACACCCAAAAATGTCCTTTTCATCATAGGGGGATGAAATGAAAAAGCTGGAAGTCAGAGGATGAGATGGTTGGATGGCATCACCGACTCAATGGACATAAGTCTGAGCAAGCTCCGGGAGTTGATGATGGACAGGGAAGCCTGGCATGCTGCAGTCCCTGGAGTCACAAAGAGTAGGACAAGACTGAGTGACTGAACTGAACTCAACTGAAAAATAGAAAAGTAATAAAAACCTTATTAGGACAGTATGAGGGAAAAAAGAGAAAAAAGTTGGGGGAAGAAAGGAAAGAATGATTGAAAAATCAGAATAAATATTTTACAACTCTAAAAACTAATAAAATGAAAATTAAAACTAATAATAAAATTTTAATTATTACAGGAGGTGGGAAGTATATACACAGTGGTATTGAGAGGAATGTTCATGTGATTCCTCCATTTTCCTGCTCCTGTCAAGTTGCCCAATGAGAAAGTCCTCCAATACATCTAGGAAGGTCTATGGAACTGTTGTGATCAGAGTGGTTGGTTTCAGTTCAGTCTCAGCTCTTCCGTTGTTGTGGCTTCTACTTGCTCTCAAATTCTACAATTTCCCCTAAAGTGCACTGCTAATTGCTAAGTCACTTCAGTCGTGTCCGACTCTGTGCAACCCAATGAACGGCAGCCTACCAGGCTCCCTTGTCCCTGGGATTCTCCAGGCAAGAACACTGGAGTGGGTTGTCATTTCCTTCTCCAATGCATAAAAGTGAAAGGTGAAAGTGAAGTCGCTCAGTCATGTCCAACTTAACGACCCCATGGACTGCATCTTATCAGGCTCCTCCATCCGTGGGATTTTCCAGGCAAGAGTACTGGAGTGGGTTGCCAATGCCTTCTCCGCCTAAAGTGCATAGTCTCAGTTTAACGGCAGGATTTTAATCTCCTGCACCTGCCACTTCTAAGGTGGTTCATCCTTCTTTACTTTCATCACACTTCTGCTTTTTTTTTTTTTTTTTTTTTTGGAGGATGGTTGCCTCTGCTTGCAAATATGTCTTCAGTGCCTGATCTCTGCCCTGACATGAGGGGCCAAAAGTGGGCACTTATTCAGGCTCACTTGCTCAACTGTGCTGTGGAGAGGGAAGGACACTGCAAACATCACTGGTGTGTGTGTCAGGATCACTCGCTGCAGCTAGACCACACAGGAGTCACCACAGCCCAAGGTGGGCATGCACCTCCCATAAGACTCTTGACAGTGTCAAGTCATTCGGGCTCCCAGCTGAGCTGTAAGGGCAGAGTCCCACGAGGGTCATGTGCTTCCCCAGGGGAGCTCGTATCAGGCTGTGACACTCCTGGCAGATCCAAGTGTCCAGGATCTCAGGAAGACATGAGTAGTAACTGGAAGCCTCACAGCTTGATGGCAGATGCAGTCTTTGGAGTCAAGACCGTAGAGGCCCCTTGCCTTCCACCTCTGGTAGTTGTGCACCTGCTTCTCTGTCTCTGGAACCATAGGCAGCAGCAGGCTCACCCGGCTTTGGTATTTGCTAGGGTGCAGTCCTTTGTTCTGTGAGTACACCAGGAGTTAGAGTGCAGTGTTAGAGGTTTCCTGAGGGAGTGATCTTTTGTTTCTCATGGTCCCAGAGTTTCCCCTTTCCTGCCTGTGCTGTGTCACATTAGCCCCCTCAGAGATTCTTCAAGGCATTTAACCTCAGCCCTTTCCCTGAGGACTGACCCATGCAGCCAGCACCTCCATAGCCATCCCTATGTTTTCACTTATATGTGGTATCTTGAAACATGGCACTCATTTTAACAGAGTACATTGGTAGTTACCAGGAGATAGAGGTGGAACAAATAGGGAAATATTTTTCAAAGAGTGCAAACTTTCATCTATAAGATAAATGAATTTCAAGTTTCTAATGTACAAGTTGACTATAGTTGACAATATTGTATTGTACACTTGAAAGTTACTATGAGAATAGATCTTAAATGTACTTAGCATAATAAAAATGGTAATTATACAAGGTGATGGATGAGTTAACTATATTGTAGTTAACATTTTACAATATTTACATGTATCAAATCATCACATTGTACACCTTAAACTTATACAATATTACATATCAGTTATATTTCAATAAACCTGGAAACATTGATAATATTAATATCAACAAATTACAGACTTCATCTTGTTTTCCCATAGAACCAATAAAAAGTAATTTAAAAATGGCTAACACCACCTTATAAGAACTCTGAAAACAGCAAAATGTTTACAGCAACCAAGCATATGGCCAATACAGAAAAAGCCACAATCAAAATCATAGGAAATTTTGTAACACTTTTGTTCCCCCTTGCCTACTCCCTCATCTTCACAGCAAAGTCTTCATCTGGAAGAGGTGGTAGCCCAGTTCCCAATTTTTCACCTCAACCTAGGAGGAGCATAGCAGACCCAATCTGCAATATTCTACCCTGGCTAAGTGATGTGTAAATGACAGTTTCGTTTGCCTACCTGCAATATCAGGCAAGGGAAAGAGTAGTATTATTCAAATCTCAGGCAGCCAGAGAGCACAGACTTCTTGCAAGCAATCAGCCTTCCATGTCCACAGATTTTACATCCACAAATTAACCAGTCATAAATTGAAAATATTCACAAAAATTCCAAAAAACAAAGCTTGAAGTTGTCACATGTAGGCAAATATTTGCATAGCATTTACATTGTAGCTATTTACAGAGTATTTACATTGTATTAGCTATTACAGTAATCTAGAGATGATTTAAAGTTTAGAAAACAATTTCATACATTATATGCAAATAATATGCTATTTTATATAAGGAATTTGAGCATCCATGGGTTTTGCTATCTATGGGTGTCTTGAAACCAAATCCTCACAGAGACTGAAGGAGGAATTTACTGCATAAAGACTAAAATACTTTGGGACAAGAGATGATGAGTTGTACTACTATGTTATATATAAAAAAAATATCCATCCAATTCCTCCATGAAATCGTAGAGAGCTGAGTTGAGCTTACATATAATATTATAACCAATTAGAAGTTGTTTAAAGAATTGTTTTCTCTTCTGCCTTAGATTTTAGGCAGGGCGGACTAGTGGTTATTGCCGAAGAAAGCTGCAGAGATCACGGCAGATGTCAGGGAAAAGACATTATGGGTGTAGACATAAAATAGATCATCAAAGGCCCCAAGGTAAATTTGGGGTAAATCTTCAGCGAATTATAGGAATATAAAAGTGCCTGTGTATAGTAGAAAATGGGGAAAACCACAAACAAAGAGGACAAAGCAGAACACATGCTCCAAAAAGACTTTAGAGGACGTTAGATTTTCTGTCAGGCTGATTACAAAACTCAGAACCAAGGATGAGTCAATTAATGAAGAACTTCCTTAACCCCCTGCCAGCATACAAACATTAGGGGAGATGGCTGTGTTTTTAAAAGTCCAATTTTCAGCAATAATGACAACAAAACCTATAAAAAATATTTTTATAAAATTAACAGCAAAACACACCCATTTAAAGGAAGAAACTAAAGTGAAGCAAGCACAAATAAAAAAAAAAGGATTATGACTTATTAGACAAACTTAAAGTATCAGATCAGATGAGTCGCTCAGTCGTGTCCAGCTCTTTTCTACCTCATGAATCGCAGCATGCCAGGCCTCCATGTCCAACACCAACTCCCGGAGTTCACTCAAACTCATGTCCATCAAGTCGGTGATGCCATCCAGCCATCTCATCCTCTGTCATCCCCTTCTCCTCCTGCCCCCACTCCCTCCCAGCATCAGAGTCTTTTCCAATGAGTCAACTCTTTGCATGAGGTGGCCAAAGTATTGNATCACCTCCACTAGCTTTGTTCCTAGTGATGCTTTCTAAGGCCCACTTGAATTCACATTCCAGGATGTCAGGTTCTAGATGAGTGATTCCCTTAGTATTTCTAATTTTCTTAAATAGATTCCTAGTCTTTTCCATTCTATCATTTTCCTCTATTCCTTTGCATTGTTCATTTAAGAAGGTTTTCTTGTCTCTCCTTGTTATTCTCTGGAACTCTGCATTCATTTGGGTATATCTTTCCGTTTGTCCTTTTCCATTCACTTCTCCTCTTTTCTCATCTATTTGTAAGGCTTCCTCAGATACTCACTTTGCTTTCTTACATCCCTTTTTCTTGGGGATGGTTTTGGTCACCGCCTCCTGTACAATGCTATGAACCTCCATCCATAGTTCTTTAGGCATTCTATCTATCAGATCTAACCCTTGAATCTATTTGCCATTTCCACTGTATAACTATACCGGATTTTATTTAGGTCATACCTGAATGGCCTAGATGTTTCCCTACTTTCTTCAATTTGAACCTGAATTTTGCAATATGGAGCTGATGATCTGAGCCACAGTCAGTTCCAGGTCTTCTTTTTGTTCACTGTATAAAGTGTCTCCATATTCAGCTGCACAAAATATAATCAATCTGATTTTGTTGTTGACCATCTGGTGATGTTCCTGTGTAGAGTCATCTCTTGTGTTGCTGGAAAAGATGTTTGCTATGACTACTGTTCAGTTCTGTCACTCAGTCGTGTCTGACTCTTTGAGACCCCATGGACTGCAGCATGCCAGGCTTNGTATAAAGTGTCTCCATATTCAGCTGCACAAAATATAATCAATCTGATTTTGTTGTTGACCATCTGGTGATGTTCCTGTGTAGAGTCATCTCTTGTGTTGCTGGAAAAGATGTTTGCTATGACTACTGTTCAGTTCTGTCACTCAGTCGTGTCTGACTCTTTGAGACCCCATGGACTGCAGCATGCCAGGCTTCCCTGTCCATCACCAACTCCCAGAGCTTGTTCAAACTCATGTCCATTGAGTCGATCACGCCATCCAGCCACCTTATCCTCTCTCATCCCCTTCTCTTCCTGCCTTCAATCTTTCCCAGGTTCAGGGTCTTTTCCAATAAGTCAAATCTTGGCATCAGGTGGCCAAACTATTGGAGTTTCAGCTTCAACATCAGTCCTTGCAATGAATAATCAGGACTGGTTTCATTTAAGATTGACTGGATTGATCTCCTTACAGTCCAAGGGACCCTCAAGAGTCCTCTCCACCACGAAGTTAAAAGCATCAACTTTTTGGTGCTCAGCTATCTTTATAGTCCAACTCTCATATTCATACATGACTACTGGGAAAATCATAGCTCTGACTAGATAGACTTTTGTCATCAAAGTAATGTCTCTGCTTTTTAATATGTTGTCTAGGCTTGTCATAGATTTTCTTACAAGGAGCAAGTGTCTTTTAATCATGGCTACAGTCACCACCCGCAGTGATTTTGGAGCCCAAGAAAAGTCAGTTTGTCAGTGTTTCCATTGTTTGCCCATCTATTTGCCATGAAATGATGGGACTGGAACCCATGAACTTAGTTTTATAAATATTGAGTTTTAAGCCAACTTTTTCACTCTCTTCTTTCACATTTATCAAGAGGCTCTTTAGTTCCTCTTTGCTTACTGCCATAAGGGTGGTGTCATCTGCATATCTGAGGTTATTGATATTTCTCCTGGAAACCNTTTAAGCCAACTTTTTCACTCTCTTCTTTCACATTTATCAAGAGGCTCTTTAGTTCCTCTTTGCTTACTGCCATAAGGGTGGTGTCATCTGCATATCTGAGGTTATTGATATTTCTCCTGGAAACCTTGATTCCAGCTTGTGCTTCATCCAGCCTGGCATTTCGTATGACATACTCTTCATATACATTAAATAAGCAAGGTGACAATATACAGCCTTATCATACTCCTTTCCCTACTTGGAACCAGTCTGTTGTTCCATGTCCAGTACTAACTGTTGCTTCTTGACCTGCATACAGATTTCTCAAGAGTCAGGTAAGGTAGTCTGGTATTCCCATCTCTTAAAGAATTTTCCACAGTTTGTTGTGATCCATATAATCAAAGGCTTTGATATAGTCAATAAAGCAGAAATAGATGATTTTCTGGAACTCTCTTGCTTTTTCGATGATCCAGCAGATGTTGGCAATTTGATCTCTGGTTCCTCTGCCTTTTCTAAATCCAGCTTGAACATCTAGAAGTTCTCAGTTCATGCACTGTTAAAGCTTCACTTGGATAATTTTGAGCATCACTTTGCTAGCATGTGAGATGAGTGCAATTGTGTGGTAGTTTTAACTTTCTTTGGCACTGCCTTTCTTTGGGATTGAAATGAAAACTGACCTTTTCCAATCCTGTGGCCACTGCTGAGTTTTCCAAATTTGCTGGCATATTGAGTCCAGCACTTTAACAGCATCATCTGAACTGAACTGAAAAGATAAAAATGATAACTAGTGTGTTCTCTGGCAAAAGTCTCTTAGCCTTTGCCTTGCTTCATTGTGTACTCCAAGGCCAAACTTGCCTGTTACTCCAGGTATCTCTTGACTTCCTCCTTTTTCATTCCAGCTCCTATGATGAAAAATACATCGTTTTTGTGTCTTAGTTCTTGCAGGTCTTAAAGGTATTCATAGAACCTTTATCTTCTTCAACATTAGTGGTTGGGGCATAGACTTGGATTACTGTGATACTCAATGTTTACCGTAGAAACGAACTGAGATCATCCTGTCATTTTTGAGACTGCAACCAAATACTGCATTCTGGACTCTTTTGTTGACTATGAGAGCTACTCCAATCCTTCTAAGGGATTCTAGCCCACAGTAGTGGATATAATGGTCATCTGAATTATATTCGCCCCTTCACGTTCACTGGTGTTCATGTTCGATGTTCACTCTTGTGATCTGTTTTACTACATCCAACTTATCTTGATTCATGAAACTAAAACTCCAGTTTCCTATGCAATATTGTTCTTTACAGCATTGGATTTTACGTTTACCATCAGATACATCCACAACTGGCTTTTATTTCCACTTTGGCTCAGCCTCTTCATTCTTTCTGTATCTATTTCTTCACTCTTCCCTGATAGTATATTGGACACCTAGCAACCTGTAGGGGAAGGGAAGGATCATCTTTCATTATCATATCTTTTTGCCTTTTCATACTGCTCATGGGGTTCTCAAGGCAAAAATACTGAAGTGGTTTGCCATTCCCTTTTCTAGTGGACCACCTTTTGTCAGTCCTAACTAGCAGACACATGTCCTTCAGCTGCTCCACATGGCTGGATGTCATGCCCTGGTTTTCCCACTGCTGGTCCTTATTGAGCATGTAAACCTTCATTAGCCATCTTGTGTAGGTCAACATGCAGCCCAGTCAGGCAAAAGCACTGCTTGAGTGACTGAGAAGGGGGTCTAGGAGAGGCTGGAACGATTTTCAAAGACTCCCATGAGCAGAGGGCATCCTGGCCTCTCTGCTGCCACTAGCTGCCATCGGGCCAACCCCACCACTGCCAAGCTCTGGCCCTAGCCTCTCCTCTCCTCCAGCTCTGGCTCCACACTAGGAACTGGGGTAGATGGTAACTACCTGCTCCTGCCTCCATCTCTGCTGTGATATCTGCAAAGCTGCTTCCCAGCCACTAAAGCCTCTTCAGGCTCCACCAACCATGTTATCTTTCTGTAGCACACTGTCTATGTGCTATGCCTAATTTGCTTACAAATTTTTAAAATTCCAGTCCCATTATTGTTGCTCCTTTTATAGCCCCCGAGAACAAGGCCAGCCCTACTAGTAAACAGCAAGCAGCAGATAAGGAATATGATCAGAGTCTCCAAAAGCTTCTCTTACTTTTATAACTCAAGAAACTTCAC
The DNA here is from genome assembly GCA_006410615.1 of Neotragus moschatus. Taxonomy (NCBI): domain Eukaryota; kingdom Metazoa; phylum Chordata; class Mammalia; order Artiodactyla; family Bovidae; genus Neotragus; species Neotragus moschatus. The sequence goes on from SJYA01003216.1 coordinate 150,244, forward strand.
AAGCTCCCTAAGTATCACAGTACCTGACATTCCATTTGGTGGTGTTTCAGAAGCATTTCATAGCTCTGGTGACAACTCTTGTGATTTGATTTAAAAGTAGCTCAAAAGGTTTTGCTTTCTTAAAACATATCTCTCTCTCTCTCTGTTCAGTCTACAACAGAGCACAAAATTCTATCAGTATCTAATCTGAGTGAAAGCAGTAAAGATCTATGTTACAGAAAAAGTATTACCTTGAAAAAAAATCCTCTAACTGATTTTATCAATTCCATTGGTACTGAGGAGGGGAAAGAGGATTTCGGTGCAATATAAATCAGCAAACATGTACAATGTGCCCTTTATGTGAAAAGCAATATTAATATGTTAGGTAGTGGGCACAGACAGATGAAAAAACATGGACTCTAAAGAAGAAAGTGAAAGTGTTAGTTACTCAGTTGTGTCTGACTCTTGTGACCCCATGGACTGCAGCCTGCCAGGCTCCTCTGTCCATGGAATTATCCAGGCAAGAAAACTGGAGTGGGTAGCCATTTCCTCCTCCAGGTGATCTTCCCAACCCAAGGATCAATACCAAACCTTGGTCCCCTGCATTGCAGGAAGATTCTTTACCATCTATGCCACCAAGGAAGATCATACAAGTGGAATAAAGATGAGGGCACTATGTACAATATGAAATCTTGAAAGCTAAGAAGGTTAAAAAAATAAAGATTAAAATGAAGACAAATAAGTGCCCAAGAGATTTTTTTAAAAATTCCTTACTTCTCATTTTGTTCAAAAGGAGTTGGATCACAAAAGGCAATCCTGGCCCAGTCAAGTCTGATATACTTTTCAGTTACCATATTTATATTTCTTTCTTCCCATTCATTCCCTTGTTCACTTTTGAGGCAAGATTAGATTCCTGTTCTTTATGACAAAAAAAAAAAAAACAGAAATTTTTCCTTAATATAAAAATTTGAGATAATATTAGTCAAGTCATAACATCTTATGCCTTTGCACAACAGAAAGAGGATTCCTCAGTTAATAATACTCAGAGAAAATGAGTTAAAATAGGAAATTGAATCAGACAACTGCTATTAAGTATCCTGTAAACAGTAATCTCCCTTAATCTGGGCCAAGAATACCACTTCAAAAACCTCTACATGAGTGAATGCATGCAACAGTTGAGTCACATGCCATCTGAGAAAAATGTAGAACCAAGTCACTGGCAACCACACCAAAGCAAAAATATGCAAGTTTAACTTTTATCAAAAGCAATTTGAAATCTGATCAGCTAAGTTGAATATGGTGCATCTATTCTGCTAAGAACTGGACATGGAACAACAGACTGGTTCCAAATAGGAAAAGGAGTATATCAAGGCTGTATATTGTCACCCTGCTTATTTAACTTATATGCAGAGTACATCATGAGAAACTCTGGGCTGGAAGAAACACAAGCTGGAATCAAGATTTCAGGATAAATTTCAATAACCTCAGATATGCAGATGACACCACCCTTATGGCAGAAAGTGAAGAACTAAAGAGCCCCTTGATGAAAGTGAAAAGTGACTTAAAACTCAACATTCAGAAAACTAAGATCATGGCATCCAGTCCCCTCACTTCATGGCAAATAGATGGGGAAACATTGGAAACAGTGACAGACTTCATTTGGGTGGCTCCAAAATCACTGTGGATGGTTACTGCAGCCATGAAATTGAAAGATGCTTGTTCCTTGAAAGGAAAATTATGAGCAACCTAGATAGCATATTCAAAAGCGGAGACATTACTTTGCCAACAAAGGTCCATCTAGTCAAGGCTATGGTTTTTCCAGTGGTCATGTATGGATGTGAGAGTTGTACTATAAAGAAAGTTGATCACTGAAGAACTGATGCTTTTGAACTGTGGTATTGGAGGAGACTCTTGGGAGTCCCTTGGACTGCAAGGGGATCCAACCAGTTCATCCTAAAGAAGACCAGTCCTGGGTGTTCATTGGAAAGACTAATGTTGAAGCTGAAACTCCAATACTTTGGCCACCTGATTGGAAGAACTGACTCATTTGAAAAGACTCTGATGTTGGGAAAGATTGAAGGTGGGAGGAGAAGGGGATGACAGAGGATGAGATGGTTNCCAACCAGTTCATCCTAAAGAAGACCAGTCCTGGGTGTTCATTGGAAAGACTAATGTTGAAGCTGAAACTCCAATACTTTGGCCACCTGATTGGAAGAACTGACTCATTTGAAAAGACTCTGATGTTGGGAAAGATTGAAGGTGGGAGGAGAAGGGGATGACAGAGGATGAGATGGTTGGATGGCATCACCGACTCAATGGACATGAGTTTGAGTGAACTCTGGGCATTGGTGATGGACAGGCAGGCCTGGCATGCTGCAGTCCGTGGGGTCTCAAAGAGTCAGACACAACTGAGCGACTGAAATGAACTGAACTGAACTGAACTGATGCTGCTAAGTTGTCAAGTTGAATCATGGGTAGCCTTATACAAAAATAGGAAATGTTTATTGTTATTTTATGCTAATATCAAGTTAGTGTTTTTTTAAAGTCAAATATCCAAGCAAAACAGAAACTTTACCACATGTCTCTAAATCATGACCTTGGCCAGAGATAGTAGGATTGGCTCTACAGTTTAGAGTTTCCAAATAGGAAAATATAGTTTTTAATAATCAGAAGTAATTATAGCACAAATGATAGGGATAGTCAGGATAAAGACACAATACCCTGTGCTCAATCACTTGAGAGTCCAGTTGGGAAGAACTCAAACATACACAGACATTGAAGTGGAAAAGTTAAAATTTTATCCTGCTCGTTTTGCCTCTGTAACTCAGCTTGCTCCTTGCAAAGTCTGGATTGCATAAGTCAGGTAGTCTGAAAAAGTGGGGACTTACAATACTAGGAACTGGAGCTTATCTCACTCACCCTTGTCCTGCTCTTTGCAATTGCCCAGCTGCTGCAAACCTGCTTAATCATGTTTGTCTGTGTAAAGGTCAGGCATCCCCCTCCCCATCTTGACTGCTGTTCCCATGCACGTGAAACCCCTTAGTTTAAACCAGCCTATTAGCAGCTAGTGTTGCCCACTACTCTGTAAAATCTCTGTAACCCCTTTGTTCAGGGCTCAGAAGTTAGAATGTTAACTCCTCTGGGCCTGCTGGCATAATAAACCTGAGTTCTCCAGCTCTCCGAGTGTGGTGCTTGGTTTCTTGATTACTGGTTTCTGCAACAACACAACCATGCACATGAAAATCTGCTAACAAGCAATGGTAACAAGATTTAAGTACTCAATGATACATTGAGGTACAACAGTTTAAGACAGAAGTCATATTCCCATCTGTTGCCAATCTGTTTGCATTTTTTTCTTCCCAACTAGCACTGCATACATGCTTATGGGGATTATAGGAACAAACTTACACTTATAGGGACAAGCATGCACAGTACTTCTAATTCAAACACATTAAAAACTAGATATAATACTTAACATGATGATGAGATTCCGACCAGACACTCTCACAGTGGTTTATATGCTGAATGACACCAGAGCAAGTTTTTGTTTATCTCTCTTATTACCTGTGATATATTTGGCTGTTAGCCATGGGTAAGCTGTTCAATTTACATAGATCTATAATAAATTTGGTCAAAGCATATTTCGCAGGAAATATATGAATCACCACTGTTAATAACTTTTTTTGTAACCTGGAAAATGTTTTGTATTCTTATTCTTGCTGCATAACTCAGGAACTTCTTATTTTCCTTTGAACACTTGAGGAATGCAATCTTCATTAGTTTGAACACCACAAAATTTTTGAAAAAGTTAAAACTTGGTTCCCTCAAATCTTCTGTGAAAGGAGGTAAATTATACATAAATATGTACATATAATTAAAATAGATTAAAAATGAAATTTAAGGTAGAGTAAGAATCTTAAATATATAATACCATTAAATTTGGAAGTTCTCAGTGTTTCCATAAGAGTCCATGCCAAGAGGTGTGGCTTCTTTTTTCTTATTTTGTCCTTTCTGTTTACTCTGTGTAAGAGAGAATAAAAGAGGGAGGGAGAGAGAGGCAAGGAGGGAGGGGAGAACAAAAAGAGCAGACAGATACTAAACTAGAGCAGGACTGTTTCTGAGGCTGAGGACTTTTAATCTGCCACAAACGAAGTAAAAGTGATTTCCAAATATTCCTAGCCTTCACAATAGAGTTTATATAACAACATCTCCATCCCATATCTGTATAGGCCATTAGCATCCACATGAATTTTTCTCCAGAAACAACCACCACAACTACACACTGTGAATTAGGCTCTCATTTTTCATATGGCAAAACTGAAAACCAGTAAAGCCAGAATTAGTACCAATATTTATAAACTCTTGACTCCAGACTATTTCCACTAGGACAGAGAAGTTTAAGTATCAGATTGGAAGGAGTTGGGAGGAGGCACCAGGCTCAGGGTGGCAATGAAGGGAAAGCCCCCAAATCGGAAACTATCAATAGTGTTGTGACAAGTTTTCGAACCCATACTCATGATCCTTCAAGAAATACTTCCTTGTTTAAAGCATGATTTGTTTTTTAAACGCATTCAGTTCAGTTCAGTTCAGTTGCTCAGTCGTGTTAGACTCTTTGCGACCTCATGAATCGCAGCATGCCAGGCCTCCCTGTCCATCACCACCTCCTGGAGGTCACTCAAAGTCACGTCCATAGAGTCAGTGATGCCATCCAGCCATCTCATCCTCTGTCATCCCCTTCTCCTCCTGCCCCCAATCCTTACCAGCATCAGAGTCTTTTCCAATGAGTCAACTCTTCTTGGAATTTCAGCTTCAGCATCACTCCCAAAGAACACCCAGGACGGACCTCCTTTAAAATGGACTGGTTGGATCTCCTTGCAGTCCAAGGGACTCTCAAGACTCTCCTCCAACACCATAGTTCAAAAGCATCAATTCTTTGGTGCTCAGCTTTTTTCATAGTCCAACTCTCACATCCATACATGACCACTGGAAAAACCATAGCCTTGACTAGACGGACCTTTGTTGGCAAAGTAATGCCTCTGCTTTTGAATATGCTATTTAAGTTGTTCATAACTTTCCTTCCAAGGAGTAAGCATCTTTTTTTTTTTTTAATTTTTATTTTTTTAGTTTGTTTTGCTTTACAATACTGTACTCATTTTGCCATACATTGACGTAAATCAGCCATAAGTGTACCTGAGTTCCCAATCCGGACCCCCTCCCTTCCCCCTCCCTCCCCACACCATCCCTCCAGATCATCCCCACTCATCAGTCCCAAGCCTTCTGCATCGAACCTAGACCGGCNTCTGAAGCCAAAGATATACACATGTGGCCAAAATAAACCATTAAAAATAATAAGAAAATTAAAAACAAGAAAGGATAAAAGAAATAAGGGTCTATCACACTGTCAAACAATTTTAAAACAGTTTATAAAATCCAGCTTTGGTGAGGATGTGACAAAGAAACACTCTTGCTTGTGGCTTTATAAATTGATGTGATTTTGCATAGAAATATGGTACTATGGAGCAAAAGTGAAACTGTAGGTATAATTTAACTCAACCATTAATCTCAAAATTTAATTTAAAACATATTTGCAAAAGCATGCCAAATTATAAACAGGAAGGTTTATTGTATCATTTCTTGTTTTGAATCAAATGTCCAGTTTATAGGGCTTTCCAGGTGGCGCTGGTGGCAAAGAACATGCCTGCCAAAGCAGAAGACCTAAGATATGCGGGTTCCATCCCTGGGTCGGGAAGATCCCTTGGGGAGGGCATGGCAACCTACTCCAGTGTTCTTGCCTGGAGAATCCCACAGTGGGCTACAGTGCCAAGGGTCACAAAGAGTCAGAATCAACTGAAGCAACTTAGCAGAGTACACAGAACGACATGTTGGAAACTACTCAGAGGAATATAATTGGTAGACTGGAAAAATATTATGCAGCACCTTAAAAACTGAGATATATCACTATATCGTTTTAGGTTTGGGGTAATACCCAAATAGCCAGTTAAGAGTCATCCTTCTGAAGAAATGCATGAATATGTCGTAAACATGAATAGCTATATTACCTACAAAAGTGAAACAAACTATGCAGCATGGGCAGATTAACTATTTTGTTCCCAGAAATAAACATCCACACCCAGATGAGAGAATCTGCAGGCAGAGGAAAGAGCTGTCCTGATAAACTCACTAAATTAAGGAACATAATTAAAATGAACTGGGAACAGACTGGTTCCCAAAAGAGACAGTGGCTGAGAAACCCATTGGACTTTTTTTCCTCAACTTCACCAATCTGACAGTTCACTGCTTGAGAAAGAGAAGTGAGGGAGCAAAACTGAGAAAGTCATCTTCCTAACTGAACTCTCTCGGGGGAGTGAGTAGAAGTTTCTTAGCTTGTCAGCCACAGTTAAACTCATCGAGAGAGAAAATATTTCCTCAAATGGTGTGAATAAAGCCAGGTGTGTTAACTTATGAACCTCTTTATGCAAATTAAACACTTATTTCTCCTAAGAGTTGATATCACACCTCATAGGTGAAATCCAGCTTGTAGGAAATGAAAAAGATGAGCATGGCTCCAAAAAATTAATTATTTATGCATTAGGATCATTTTTATTCACTTGTGGGTTGAATTTCCCTGTAAAAGCATTGTGAATGAGGTAGTTTATCTTGAGCCTTCTTCACCTTCAGTCTCCTCTTCGAATTTTTCCTTTTTGTTTCCAGATCTCTTTTTTTTTTTTCTCCTACCCACCATCCCACGCATATTCAGGCTATCAGTGTCCTTAAGTTTCCTGGACCCTCATCCCATAATGCAAGGCCTGGGGTTAACTGAAATAACTACATACTCTAGGAAAATGGTCTGGTCAGATTAAACACAAAGTTTATAGAAAGATCTGAGTTTGAATTCTGTTTATTTTCCTTAGTTTTCTAGTTGTTCCTAAGCATGTTGCTTAAATAATATGAAAGTATCTAAAATCACCCAAGTTAAATAAATTCCTGAAAGAGTGGAAATTTAATTAAATTTTAACCATTAAGAGCAAGAGAACTTCCCCAAATTTTTCTAGTGGCAGATGCCAGGACCTTGTAATAGTGTATTAAATGGCTTATTTTTAGGAGAATTTTTTTTTTTTTTACTAGAATCCAGCTATCATCCTGGAATATAAGGAATTAATCTAAATATCCTCTGAACTCAAAATAAGTAGGTCACACAAATATAGCTTAGATAGTATATTTTACAATTGCATGATTTTAGACCTCGCCATCTAATAATCAGGAGACCACATAGTGACCTGGAGACACAGTTTACAATCTGAAGTTCTAAAGTATTTTAAATTATCCATACAAAACTCATTTTGTTCCCCACATTGCCCCCCACCCCCCCCCAAAAAAAAAAAAAATAGAGGAATATATTAAGCAAACACTTTTTTATAAAATGAAATAAGTTA
>SJYA01003217.1:12903-25213 GCA_006410615.1 Neotragus moschatus
GTACAAAGTTACACTACAAAACTACAATAATCAAAACATTATGGTATTTGCACAACAGACACATAGATCAATGGAAGAAAACATAGCCCAGAAATAAACTGATGCATATATAGTCAATTAACCTCCAATAAAGAAGGCAAGACAATACAGTGGGTAAAAGATAATTTCGTCAATAAAAAGATGATGAGAAAACTAAATAATTACATGCACAAGAATCAAATTGGACTACTTCCTCACACCATATACAAAAATAAACTAAAAATGGATTACATGATTACATAATTAAGACCTGAAACCATAAAATTTCTAGAAGAAAACATAAGCAGTAAACTCTTTGACATCAGACTTATCAATATTTTTAGAACATGTCTTCCTCAGGAAAGGGAAACAAAACTAAAAATAAACAACTTGGAGGACATCAAACTAGAAAAAAAAATCTTTTGCATAGCAAAGGAAACTATCAAGCAAACAAAAAGGAAGCCTACTGAATGGAAGAAGATATTTGTCAATAATATGACTACTAAGGAGTTAATATCCAAAATAAACAAATAAATCATGTACTCAACATTAAAAAAAAAAAAAAAGACAACTTAATTAAGAAATGGACAGAGGATCTAAATAGACATTTGTCCAAAGACCTACAGACGGCCAGCAGATGAATGAAAAGATGCTCAACATCAGTAATGATCAAGGAAATGAAAATCAAACCAACTGAGATACCACTCCACATCTATCAGAATGTCCATTAACAAAAAAGACAACAAACAACATGCTGGCAAGAATGAGGGAATCCTCATGCAATGTTACTGTGATTGTAAATTGGTATAGCCATAAAGGAAAACAGTATTAAGGTTCCTCAAAAAATTAAAAATAAAACTGCCACATGATCCAGCAATTTCATCTGTGTATTTACCCGAGGAGAACAAAAACACTAATTCAAAACGTATGTACATTTCAGTGTTCTCTGCAGCAATTTTTATAATAACCAACATATGGAAACAACCTACATATCCATCAATGACAAATGCATATAGATGGGTATCCCTAGAGGAGGGCGTGACAATCCACTCCATACTCTTGTCAGGAAAATCCCCTGGACAATGGAGCCTGACAGGCTATATAGTCCATGAGGTTGCAAAGAGTCAGACACGACTGAAGTGATTACATAGGTATGTGTGTGTGTATATACATACATTTGATGGAACATTAATATACCATTATAAAAACTTTGCCATTTGCAAAAATATGAGTGGATCTACAAGGTACTATGCTAAGTGGGATAAGTCAGAGAAAAACAAATACAACATGATCTCACTTTTATGTGGACTCTAAAACACAAAATAAATGAACACATGTAACAAAACATAAATGGTATTACAGATACAAAGAACAAACAGGTATTTGTGAGAAAGGAGGTGAGTACAGTGAATAAATAGGTAAGGGAGATTAACAGGCACAAACTTCCAGTTGTGAAATAAGTGAATCATGGGTATGAAATGTACAGTGTGGGGAATATAGTCAATTTTTGGTTACAAATTGTACCTAGACTTATCATGCTGATCAGTTTCAAATGTATAGAAATATCGAATCACCATGTTGTGTAACAGGAATCAACACAGTTCTGTAGGTCAATTATATTTCAAAAATAAATTCATAGAAAAAAAGATCAGACTTGTGGTTACCAAAACCAAGATGTGGGAGAAATAGAATCAGATGCAGCAGCCAAAAGTAAAACTTCTAATTACTAGTAGGTACTAGAGATGCAATATTCAACATAAGTATAATTAAAATGCTGTACTTTTATATATGAAAGTTGTTACAATAAATTCTAAGAATTCTCATTATAAGGGAAAAATTGCTTTTCATTTGTTATTTTTGTATCTATATGAGATGATGAATATTCACTAAACTTATTATGACAACAATCATGATGTGCATAAGTCAAAATTATGCTGTATACCTTAAATGTACACAGTACTGTACGTCAAGTGTATCTGAAAAACTTGGAAATTAGAAAATAAAGAAATGAAAATCTAGAATTTTATAATGAGTGAATATATCTTTCAATAACAATGTGAAAAATTACCAGGGATTAAGCAGGTCATTTCATTGGTATGGAGATTCCTTAAAAAACTAAGAATAAAACCACCATATGACCCAGCAATCTCACTCTTAGGCATATATCCTGAGGAAACCAAAATTGAAAAAGACACATGTATCCCATTGTTCATTGCAGCACTAACAATAGCTAGAACATGGAAGCAACCTAGATGTCCATCAACAGAAAATGGATAAAGAGGTTGTGGTACATATACATAATGGAATATTACTCAGTCATAAAAAGGAACACATTTTAGTTAGTTCTGATGAGGTGGATGAACCTAGAACCTATGATACAGAGTTAAGTAAGTCAGAAAGAGAAAGATAAATATCATATTCTAACACATATATATGGAATCTAGAAGAATGGTACTGAAGAACTTATTTACAGGGCAGCAATGGAGAAAGACATAGAAATTAGACACAGACATGGGGAAAGGGGAGGAGAGAGTGAGATGTATGGAAAGAGTAATATGGGAAATTATATTACCATATGTAAAATACATAGCCGACGGGAATTTCCTGTATGGCTCAGGAAAATCAAACTCAATGGGAATTTGCTGTATGGCTCAGGAAACTCTGTATCAACCTAGAAAGGTGGGATGTGGAGGGAGGAGATGGGAGGGAATTTCAAAAGGGAGAGGATATATGTATGCTGCTGCTGCTGCTAAGTCACTTCAGTCATGTCTGACTCTGTGCAACCCCATAGACGGTAGCCCACCAGGCTCCCCCGTCCCTGGGATTCTCCAGGCAAGAACACTGGAGTGGGTATATGTATATCTATGGCTGATTCATGTTGAGGTATGACAAAAATCAACAAAATTCTGTAAAGCAATTATCCTTCAATTAAAAAAATTAAAATAAGAAGGTCATTTCATAATGGTAAATAGACAACTAATCCAGATGTCAAATTTATAATTTACATACCTAAAAATAGAGCTTAAAAATATATGAAGCAAAAACTGATAAATCTGCAAAGAGAAATAGATCAGTCCATAATTATGACTGAAATATGGAAGTAGATATCAAAACAGCATCTATAGACATTAACAGATTAGTGAGATAATATGAAACACTTTATGACATTCTACTCAATAATGGAATATTACTCAGCAGTGGCCACAGGACTGGAAAAGGTCAGTTTTTGTTACAATCCCAAAGAAGGGCAATGCCAAAAATGCTCAAACTACTGAACAACTGCATTGATCTCACACACTAGCAAAGTAATACTCAAAATTCTCCAGGCTATGCTTCAACAGTATGAAAACCTAGAACTACCAGATGCTCAAGATGGATTTGAAAAAGGCAGAGGAACCAGAGATCAAATTGCCAACACCCACTGGATATAGAAAAGGCACGGAAATTCCAGAAAAAAACATCTACTTCTGGTTTACTGACTATGCCAAAGCCTTTGACTGTGTGGATCACAATAAACTGTGGAAAATTCTGAAAGAGATGGGAATACCAGACCACCTGACCTGCCTCCTGAGAAATCTTATGCAGGTCAAGAAGCAACAGTTAGAACCAGACATGAAACAACAGACTGGTTCCAAATCGGAAAAGGAGTACGTCAAGGCTGTATATTGTCACTCTGCTTATTTAACTTATATGCAGAGTACATCATGAGAAATGATGGACTGGATGAGGCACAAGCTGGAATCAAGATTGCTGGGAGAAATATCTATAACCTCAGATATGCAGATGATACCACCCTTATGGCAGAAAGTGAAGAAGAACTAAAGAGCCTCCTGATGAACGTCAAGAGGAGAGTGAAAAAGGTGGCTTCAAACTCAACATTCAGAATACTAAGATCACAGCATCTGGTCCCATCACTTCATAGCCAACAGATGGGGAAACAGTGGAAACAGTGGCAGACTTTATTTCTTTGGGCTCCAAAATCACTGCAGATGGTGAATGCAGCCATGAAATTAAAAGACATTTGCTTTTTGGAAGAAAAGTTATGACCAACCTAGACAGCTGATTAAAAAGCAGAGATGTTACTTTGCCAACAAAGTCCACCCAGTCACAGCTATGGTTTTTCCAGTAGTCATGTATGGATGTGAGAGCTAGACTATAAAGAAAGCTGAGTGCCAAAGAACTGATGCTTTTGAATTGTGGTATTGGAGAAGACTCTTGAGAGTCCCTTGGACAGCAAGGAGATCTAACCAGTCCATCCTAAAGAAAACCAGTCCTGACTATTCATTGGAAGGACTGATGCTGAAGATGAAACTTCAATACTTTGGCTATCTGATATGAAGAACTGACTCACTGGAAAAAACCCTGATGCTGAGAAAGACTGAAGGAAGGTGGAGAAGGGGATGATGGAAGATTAGATGATTGGATGATATCACTCACTCAGTGGACCTGAGTTTGAGCAGACTCTGGGAGTTGCTGATGGACAGGGAAGCCTGGTGTGCTACAGTCTCTGGGGTGGCAGAGTCCGACATGACTGAGTAACAGAACATAACTGGACTGGACTCAATAATGAACAATTTCCTTGAAAGAAAAAGTATACCAATGCTCAATCAAGGAGAAATAAATAATTACAAAGGTATTAAAGAAATTGTATTTATAGTTTAAAATCTCTACTAAGAAAACCTCTAAGCCAAGTTGAATTCATTAGTGAAGTATAACTGTAAAATGTACAAAGAAAACGTCATTTAAAATGGAGTCCTAACTATAGGTCATGCTAGTTGGCTTGTCCCGAATTGCAATATTCTGCCATTCCCCAAATAAACTCATTTCACTGGCAATATTACTGGCTTTTCTTTACAGGGTCTTCCTTGTGGCTCAGCTGGTGAAGTATCTGCCGGCAATGTGGGAGACCTGGGTTTGATCCTTGGGTTGGGAAGATACCGTGGAGAAGGGAAAGACTACCCACTCCAGTATTCTGGCTTGGAGAATACCATGGATTGTGTAGTCCATGGGTTCGCAAAGAGCTCGATATGAACTCAATTCCAATTCTAAATGATTCTTCCAGAAAACTGAAGATGAGATAATGTCTTCCAACTCACATAATGAGGACAGAAATATATTACAGGGATTCCCAGGTGGCACAATGGTAAAGAATCTGCCTGCCAATACAAGAGATGCAAGAGATGCGAGTCTGATACTTGGGTCAGAAGATCCTCTAGAGTAGGAAATGACAACCCACTCCAGTATTATTGCCTGGAAATTTTCATGAACAGAGGAGTCTGGCAGGCTATAGTCCACGGAGCTGCAAAGAGTTGGACATGACTGAACACACACACACACACTCTGAAAGATATTACAAGAAAACTACAAACCAAATCCCTCATGAATGTAAATATAAAAATTATAAACAAAAATTTAGAAAATCAAACTCAGCTATGGGTATAAAGTCATACTATATATAAAAAGAATAATATGTCATAACCAAGTCTTATTTACCTTGGGAATACAAGGTTAGTTTAACAATTGAGAATCAATATAATTATAAATATAATAATAAAAATGCAAAAAACATGCAATCTCTCTCAATAGATAAAGAAAAACATTTGAATCCAACAACTATCTCTAACAAAAATGTTCATCAAACAGGAGAGAATGGAACTTCCTCAACCTAATTAAAAGCATCTATGTAAAACTACAGCTAACATCATATTTAAAGCGTAAAAAAGTGAATGATTTCCATCAAGATCAGGAATAAATAAGACAGTCCATCCTCTTCACTTCTATAACACGATACTATAAGTTTTAGCCATTGAAAATAAAATACATCCAAATGAGAAAGAAAGCAGTAAAACTATTCAAGAATGACATGACTGTTTATGTTGAAAAAAATGTTGAAATCTATTAAAAAAAAAACCTAGTAGAATAAGTGATTTTATCAAAGTTGTAGTATACAAGATCAAAATAAAACTCAACACTGTAAAGCAATTATCCTCCAATTAAAAATCAATCAATAATTGTATTTCTACATGCTAGCAGCAGAAAAATTGGAACATGAAATTTAAAATCAATGCTATTTACAATAATAGGAAAAATAGGAAATATAAAATATACAATAAAAGATGTGTAAGACTTGTACACTGCAAACTATAAAACACTAATGAAACTAAAGAAGGCATAACTGGAAAGAGATACCATGTTCATGGAAGAGAAGACTCAGTGTTGGTAAAATGTCAATTCTCCCTTAATTGATTTATATATTCAACCCCATCTCAATCAAAATCCTGAAAGTCTTCTTTGGTAGAAACTGAAAAGCTGACTATAAAATTCATAAATAAAAGCAAAGGACCCAGTTTAAAACAACTCTGAATAAGTTGAAAACAGCTGGATGACTAACAGTATCTAACTTCAAAACTTAATTATAAAGAAACAGCAATGAAGGCAGTGTGGTAATGGAGTAATGACAGGCAAATAGGTTAATGGAACACAGTAGAAAGTATATAAGTAGAATCATGCATATCTGGGCAGCTGATTTTTGGTCAAGATACAAATGTAATTCCATAGAAAATGGATAGTATTTTCAACAAATGTTGCTGGAATAATTGGGTGTCTGTACCAAAAAACTAGTTTTGAACCATATATTGTACCAAATACAAATATTAAATCAAAATAGATCATAGATTTAAATGTAAAGCCTAAAAGTGTAAAACTTCTAAAAGAAAACACAGGGAAAAACCTTGAAATTTTAGGCAAGGCAAACATTTCTTAGTCATAACACCATAAACATGATACAGAGAAGGAAAAAAAATTGTGACACTGTCTTTATCAACATTAGAAATGTCTTCCTGTCAAAAGGTAATTAAGAGAATTAAATGACAATTTATAGACACAGAGAAAAAAATCCATACGGCATAGCTCTGGTAATGGACTTGCATCTAGACTATTCCCTGGTGGCTCAGACAGTAAAGTGTCTGCCTACAATGTAGGAGACCTGGGTTTGATCCCTGGGTTGGGAAGATCCCCTGGGGAATGAAATGGCAACCTACTCCAGTATTCAAGCCTGAAAAATCCCATGGATGGTGAATCCTGATAGGCTACAGTCCATGGGGTTGCAAAGAGTTGGACACAACTGAGCGATTTCACTTTCTTTCTTTCTTTTCTCAAAACTCAATAATAAGAAAATGAGCCAAGTTGAAAAAGGGATATAGAAGATTTCTATAGACAATTCAAAAAATATAAATGGATGGCAAATAAGCACATTAAAAATGCTTACCATTAGTTACTAGGGAATTACAAATTCAAATAATGAGATATTATTACACACATTTTAAAATAGCTAAAATTGAAAAGAATGAACATATCAAGTGTTGGTATGGATACTGAAGAACTAAAACTCTCATACATTACTGTTGGGAATATATCAATAAAATGGTACAGGAACTAAAAAACAGCTTGATGGTGTACTTGAAAGTTAAATATATGACACACTCATTCTAACCCTCAGTATTTTTATAAAATTGAAAGGCATGAATCTATGTAAACACTTTCACATGGATATTCACTGCAGCTTTACAGGTAATATCACAAAACTGCCAATAACCTAAATATCCATCAACAGGTAAACGTACAGACAACCTGTCCTGTATCCACACAATGGATATTATTCAGTGATGTAAACTAACAAACCATTGACACAATACAACAACATGGATGAATGTCAAAATAATTATGAAAGAAAGAGAAAAAAGTCTACATGCTGTAGGATTTCATTTACAAGCACTTCAAGAAAATTTAAACTAACCTGAAGTGTCAGACAGTAGGTTTCTGGCTGCCAGTGAATGAGTGGCAGGGGATCGTGAGTTCATATGTGTAGATACATGATAGGTTGTCTATCCATGTGCTTGTTGCTGGACATTTGGGTTCCTGGTATAGATGAACTTATTTGCAAAGCAGAAATAGAGACACAGACATAGAAAACAAACCTATACAGACCAAGGGGGTAAGGGTCATGGAATCAACTGGGAGACTGCTGCTGCTGCTGCTAAGTTGCTTCAGTCGTGTCCGACTCTGTGTGACCCCATAGACGAGGGCCCACTGTCTCTGGGATTCTCCAGGCAAGAATACTGGAGTGGGTTGCCATTTCCTTCTCCAATGCATGAAAGTGAAAAGCGAAAGTGAAGTCGCTCAGTCGTGTTCGACTCTTAGTGACCCCATGGACTGCAGCCCACCAGGCTCCTCCACCCATGGGATTTTCCAGGCAAGAGTACTGGAGTGGGGTGCCATTGCTTTCTCTGACATATATACACTAATATGTATTAAACAGATAACTAATGAGAACTTCCCCTTCAAGGATGACAGCCTTGTCATGGCAAAGGGGCTTTAACAACTCAACGAAGGTATGAGTCATGCCATGCAGGACCACCCAAGATAGAGAGATCATAGTGAAGAGTTCTNACTGGAGTGGGGTGCCATTGCTTTCTCTGACATATATACACTAATATGTATTAAACAGATAACTAATGAGAACTTCCCCTTCAAGGATGACAGCCTTGTCATGGCAAAGGGGCTTTAACAACTCAACGAAGGTATGAGTCATGCCATGCAGGACCACCCAAGATAGAGAGATCATAGTGAAGAGTTCTGACAAAATGTGGTCCACCACAGAAGGAAATGGCAACCCACTGTAATATTCATGCTTGGAGAACCACGTGGACAGTATGAAAAGGTAAAAAGATATGACCATTTATATCTACTACTGTGGGCAAAAATCTCTCAGAAGAAATGGAATAGCCCTGATAGTCAATAAGAGAGTCTGAAACACAGTATATTTGGGTGTAATCTCAAAAAACAACAGAATGATCTTGGTTCATTTCTGATTAAACCATTCAGCATCATATTAATCCATATTAATCTATATTAATCCAAGTCTATGCCTCAACCACTGATACCAAAGAAGCAGAAGTTGACAGTTTCTATGAAGATCTACAACACCTTCTAGAACTAACATCAAAAAATGATGTCCTTTTCATCACAGGGGATTGGAATGTAAAAGCAGGAAGTCAAGAGATAGTCAAGGGCTTCTTTGGTGGCTCAGTGGTAAAGAATTCACCTGCAAATTCAGGGGGACAGGGGTTCTATTCCTGATCCAGGAAGATCTCACATGACATGGAGTAACTAAACACATGCGTCACAACTACTGAGCTCCTGCTTTAGAGTCTGGGAGCCACAACTACTGAAGCCCATGCCCTGGAGCCTGTGCTCTGCAACAAGAGAAGCCGCCACAGTGAGAAGCCTGTGCATGGCAATTAGAGAGTAGGCCCCAAGTGGTGCAACTACAGAAAAGCCTGCACAGCAATGAAAACCCAGCACAGCCAATAAAAATAAATTAAAAAAAGAGAGATAGCCAGAATAAGAGGGAAGTTTGGCCATGGAATACAAAATGAAGCAGGGCAAAGGCTAACAGTTTTGTTAAGAGAACACACTGGTCATAGCAAACACTCTTTTCCAACAACACAAGAGACGACTCTACACATGGACATCACAAAACAGTCAATACCAAAATCAGACTGATTATGTTCTTTACAGTCAAAGAAAGAGAAGCTCTATACAATCACTAAAAATAAAACCTGGAGTTGACTGCGACTTAGATCATGAGCTCCTAATTGCAGAATTCAAGCATAAATTGAAGAAAGGAGGGGAAACCACAAGGCCATTCAGTTATTGTCGGTGTTGTTGAGTCACCCAGTTGGGTCTCTCTTCGTGACCTCATGGACTCCAGGCTTCCCTGTCCTTCACTATCTCCCAGAGTTTACTCAAACTCATGTCCATTGAATCGGTGATGAAAAGCAACCATCACATCCCTTTGTTGTCCTTTTCTTCCTCCCTTCAATCTTTCCCAGCATCAGCGTTTTTTGCCAATGAGTCAGTTTTTTGTATCAGGTGGCCAAAGTATTGGAGCTTCAACTTCAGCATTAGTCCTTCCAATGAATATTCAGGGTTGATTACCTTTAGGATTGATAAGTTTGATCCCCTTGCTCTCCAGTTCAGTTCAGTTCAGTCACTCAGTCATGTCCGACTCTTTGCGACCCCATGAATTGCAGCATGCCAGGCCTCCCTGTCCACCACCAACTCACAGAGTTCACTCAAACTCATGTCCATTGAGTCGGTAATGCCATCCAGCCATCTCATCCTCTGTCGTCCCCTNAATTTAAAACAACATATACAGAGAGCTTCATATATTCTACACAGAATACTGAATTTTAACCCTGACACTATGAGATAAGATGTGTATAAGAGACAGGTCAGACATGACTGAAGCGACTTAGCAGCAGCAGCAGTGGTCTATGACTAAATATTTTGCACATATTTAAAAGTACGTGGAATATACTGACATGTGATTATGATCAATCCAATAAATAACTTGGAGTCACTGTTTTCATGACTTATCCTTATAAATTTCCTGCCATGGCAAGCATATTTAATTATCAGTTCAGTTCAGTTACTCAGTTGTGTCCAACTCTTTGTGACCCCATGGACCACAGCATACCAGGCCTCCCTGTTCATCACCAACTCCCGGATTTCACCCAAACTCATGTGCATTGAGTTGGTGAAGCCATCCAACCATCTCATCCTCTGTCATTCCCTTATCCTCCTGCCCTCAATCTTTATATTTAATTATACTAAATGCCTTTTTAAAGCTGGAGAAGGAAATGGCAACCCACTTCAGTATTCTTGCCTGGAAAACTCCATGCACCAAGGAACCTAGTGGGCTAAAGTCCAAGGGGTCTCAAAGAGTCGGCCACAACTGAGCACATCAGCACAGCCTTTTTAAAAAAGTCATACCTAAGGACATTTTGATTACGTTAAAATGCTTCAAATTCTATTTTATGCATTAGACTTCGCTAAACCTAGCCTTTATCTACAGTTATAAATGTCTACTTCTAAATAAAAGTGCTACTTATTGTTAAGAATAAAATAGCACTTGTATTATTTATAAACTAACAATATTCAACATAATCCAATGGCTACATTTTTTAGTATTTCTTTATTCTTTTAACACATCTGCATGTGTTTCTGTATTTTAATATTCTGTTACTATTTTACGTAGGTTTGTTATAAAGCTCAATCACACTGAATCTCTATTGCCAAGAGAACCAAAATTCAAGTGCTTAAAAAAAAATAACATCAGCAAGTGCAGTGGGTAAGCACCTGCTGAACTGTGAAATGATTTTATGCTAAGGTAGACATTTTGAAAGTATAATACACTTAAACATAAAATATCAAAGTAAGAATATATGCTTTATTTTTAGAAGTTTTAGTTCCAGTTGAACAATGTTTTAACTATGTGTCTAAATAAAGCCTCATTAAACACCTTATGTTTTTTTTTAAATTTTATAAGTATACAATATATAATATTTTAGAATATTGATAGCATTTTCCTTAAGGTAATTTTCATCTGTCCTCTTTCTAGATGAAAATATACAAGTGAAATTAAAATAATGTTGTGAATTAATTTGAATATATAAATTCCTTACCCAGCCAACATTGTATAAAAAAGGACTCCCAGACTCCAAATATCACAAGCAGCATCATAGCCTTGTTGCATAAGAACCTGAGAAAGGAAATACTCATTTTCTGGTACTATTCAGTATAACTCAGTTTTGTCATCTAAAAAAATGTTGTGTTTCTAATAATATCACAAATGCTCACAATTTAAAAACCTGCTCATTTTAATCTTTTCAAAATTAATTAACTTAAAGGCAAAGTTTTCTGCAATTAACAAACATTCAATAAGTGACTTTTAATAAGGTGATTAAGCAATATGAATGATACAAAAAAAAAAATCCTTTTTTAAGATATGATTCCTGACCTCAATGAACCTTCAGTTCACCTCTTAGGAAAATCAGACATATCAAAATTTAAAACAACATATACAGAGAGCTTCATATATTCTACACAGAATACTGAATTTTAACCCTGACACTATGAGATAGATATGATTTCCATTTTGCAGATAAGAAAAATTTGCTTGATATCACAAACCTAATGAGTGGTGGAGCACTTACTCTAGAGCTTGTGCCTTTAACATCTATGATAATTGCTTCTCTACTGCACAGGAGATGGTGAGATCATATATAATCTTATGAAAGAAAGATGAATTTATATTTTACAAAAAAGACTCATGTCTTTAAAAATTAGTATATTTCTGGATCAGAAACACACATTTGATAAATTCTGAATGGTTTCATTAATTTTTGATATCATAATTTAGGTAGCTCTTTTTTCTCTTGAGGCTAGC
>SJYA01003217.1:52293-63375 GCA_006410615.1 Neotragus moschatus
CCCACATAGAGGTTAGACTTCAAAGCCTTCCTAGACATAAATAGTTTTGAACGTTTCTTCCTTAACTGGAATTTAAAGCGGAACTCTCTTCTAAATTCATTTCAGGTAACAATGAAAGGTAATGTATAAAACATGTAAACCATACTTAAAAAGAGTTATCATAGCTAATACCGATATAATAATAAATAGCAGGTGAAAATTTGTTTTAAAGCTACAATTTTTAAAAACAAATTTTAGCTATCAGGATGAAAAAGCAATATATGAATTCTCAGTTTACTACCAAGAAAATGAAGTTAGACTGTATAGTTTAACATGTGTCTCTCAATAAGACATATAATACAGCTTTTCTTTGTGTGTTGAATTTCAATACCAGCTAGATCTCTTCTCCCTGCTATAGTTAAAAACAAACAAACCCTGATTACTAACATCTATCACAAGTACTAATACTAAATTACATGTTTAGTAATAAAAGAATCAAAGCATGTCATCCAAGTTTTTTTTAATTAGTAAAATAATGATCAGGTTATTTATAACAGAAAAATTTTATGTGTCTTTCCTATATCGGAGTTTGGCATGATGCCAGAGTAGAAGGACGGTGCTTATCTTCTCTTGCAAGAACACCAAAATCACAACTAGCTGCTGAACAACCATCAACAGGAAACTGTTCAGTTCAGTTCAGTCACTCAGTCGTGTCTGACTCTTTGCGATCCCATGAATCACAGCACACCAGGCCTCTCTGTCCATCATCAACTCCCGGAGTTCACTCAGACTCACGTCCATCGAGTCAGTGATGCCATCCAGCCATCTCATCCTCTGTCGTCCCCTTCTCCTCNTGTTTCTTCCAGTCCAGCATTTTTCATGATGTACTTTGCATATAAGGAAACTGTTGGAATTCACCAAAAAAAGATACCCCACATCCAAGGACAAAGGAGAAGCAGCCACAATATGCTTGGAGGGGCACAATCATGTTTAAAATCAAGCCTCATACCTGCCGGAGACTCTTGGAGGGCATAAGCAAAACCCTGTGGGCACTAGGACCCAGGGAAAGGGGCAGTGACCCCCCTCTCCCAACAAGGATGAGTCAGATCTTTCTGAGTGTTTGAAGTCCTCCTGTGGAGGGATGGGTCAGGAGTGGCCTGCTGCGGGGACAGGGGCACTGGCAGCAGCAGTCTTGGGAGCCATAGTGTGAGGTATAATTTCTCTTGAAGGAGGTCACCATTAGCCCAAGACTTTTGAAGGGCACAAAAAACAGGAATCAGAGATCAAATTGCCAACATCCATTGGATCATAGAAAATGGGAAGGAAAGTTGCAAGGGAATTACAGAAAAACATGTTTCATTGACAATGTGAAAGCCTTTGACTGTGTGGATCAAAACAAACTGTGGATGCAAATACCAGATCACCCGACCTGCCTCCTGAGAAAGCTCTATGCAGGTCAAGAAGCGAAAGTTAGAACTGGACCTGGAACAACAGACTAGTTCCAATTTGGGAAAGGAGTACATCAAGGCTCTACATTGTCACTCTGCTTATTTAACTTCTATGCAGAGTACATCATGCGAAATGCTGGGCTGGATGATGCACAAGCTGGAATCAAGATTGCTGAGATAAATATCAATAACCTCAGATATAAGATGACACCACCCTAATGGTAGAAAGTGAAGAGTAACTAAGGAGCCTCTTGATGAAGGTGAAAAAAGAGAGTGAATAAGCTGTCTTAAAACTCAACACTCAAAAATACTAAGATCATGGCATCTGGTCCTACCATTTTGTGGCAATAAATGGGGAAACAATGGAAACAGTGACAGACTTTATTTTCTTGGGTTCTCAAATCACTGAGGATGGTGGCTGCAACCATGAAGTTAAAAGACACTTTCTCCTTGGCAGAATATCTATGACCAACTTAGATAGCATATTAAAAAGCAAAGGCATTACTTTGCCTACAAAGGTCCATATAGTCAAAGCTATGTTGTTGTTTTTTTTCCCCCTTTTCCAGTAGTCATGTACGGATGTGAGGGTTAGACAATGAAGAAGGATGAGTACTGAAGAATTCATACTTTTGAACTGTGGTACTGGAGAAGGCTCTTGAGAGTCCCTTGGACTGCAAGGAGATCCAACCAGTCAATCCAATCTTAAAGGAAATCAGTCCTGAATATTCATTGGAAGGACTGATGCTGAGCTAAAGCCCCAATACTTTCGCCACCTGATGCAAAGTGCTGACTCATTGGAAAAGATTCTGATGCTGGGAAAGATTGAGGGCAGGAGGAGAAGAGGGCAACAGAAAATAAGATTGTTGGATGGCATCATCGACTCAATGGACATGAATTTGTGCAAACTCAGGGAAAAAGTAAAGGACAGGGAAGCCTGGTGTGCTGCCTTCTGTGTGGGTCACAAAGAATCAAATGAGACTAAGCAACTGAACAACTCCTTTATTGTTTGTACAATAGATGTGGGGTTGAAATTTTCAAAACAAGGGAGCAAAATTAATGAGACCCTGGTTCTAGGTAGATTCAAATAATTCATCATAACAGCCAGCATAAATATTCCCATATTTTTCCCTTGTACCAAATTCTCCACTGCAAGCTAGCTTACATTATTGTCGAAATGGAAAGAATAATGAACAGAACACTGAATACACTCAGCAAGTTAAGTTGTAATTCATTTAGAGGATATCCAAAGCTGATTCATCCCTTAAACTGAGCTAAATAAAACCTGATTTGATTTGTTAGAAATGTGCTAGGATCTTAGCATCAGCAGTGCTGAAGGTGACCTATTATGACAACGACCGTTAAGTAGAAGCTTATGAGGGAAATGGAAATTAGTTTTAAATCTCTCAAGGGCATATTCTAACTAAGATAATAATTAAGGTAATAAAAATCAACTAACATTAAAACTGAATACTCATTTAGAGAAGGAAAAAATGTGTATACTTAAGGTGAATACTTCCCTGAGGAAACCTGAAGATGAAATCAGTTTTGTCTTTCTGAAGAGCTGTGAGCCATGCTTAGTCATTCAGTTGTGCCCAACTCTGAGGCCCTGGAGTATGTTGCCATTCTTTTCTCCAGGGAATCTTCCTGACCCAGGGATTGACCCTGGGTCTTCTGAATTGCAGGTGTATTCTTTACTGCCTGAGCCACCAGGGAAGTGTCTTTGTCTCTATTGGACTTAAACCACTTTCACTTTAGAAGACATCCCTCAGCCTAAATTGCTGATTTAAGTGATGGAGACATATTAGTCAATTATCTTGCTGATTTTTGTGAGGAGTAACATTCCAGTAACCTTGGAAATCTAGGTTAAAGCTGAGGTTTGGCCTATGTGACCAGGTAATTATTTTGATTTCACTTGGATTATATTGTAACACAATAGAAAAAAATCTTCTGGCCTCTTCACCAATTTTAAGAACATTTCAAGGAATTTACTTCTTTGATATTTCTTTTTAAATAAAACTGAGTGACAAAACTCTGATATTGGGGAGCATAGTTTAACTATGTGTCTTATTAGAGTTAAATGTAGAAATGAATTATTTATTTGTACTCAGAGGCAATCTTTTTGAAACAAGAACTATTAAAAATGTTAAACTCAACAAACGTTCCTTACTCCCTCAGTTTTCCATATGATGTGCATTATTCTGTCATATCCCAACCAGCAGTCCAGAGAGCAATGTATGCTGCTGAGATTTCAAATTAGCTTTGTGAAAGCTTGTTCATTTTCCCTCTAGGTAATGCTAGATAATGAGCTACTTAATAGCAGGTATCATGCCTTTTTGCTTTTATTCTCATTGTAAAAATGAAAGTAATCATGTACTTGTTTAACAAATTCAAACAGCAGGATATAAAATGAGCTACAATCTCTCTTCCTTTCTTAGGTGCAAACTCCCAATTCTGACACCAAAGGCAACCACTGTCAGTAGCTTCCTAAGTTTCCAGGGTAAAAATGTATACACACTTAGAAAAAACAAACCTATGATACTATAAACTTATCTTCTTTCACTTATTATATTTAGAAGATCTTTCCATATCATCATTATATCCTGTGTATATCATCAGGATACCATCGATATACTTCAATCATTTTAACTGCTACACTGTATTCCATCATATGGACACTATACAATTTACTTATGCAATTGTTATTTAATATTATCTAATTATGTTATATGAGCTACTTCATATCTTAAAAGATGATGTTGTTAAAGTGCTGCACTCAATATACCAGCAAACTTGGAAAACTCAGATGAGGCAACAGGACTGGCAAAGGTCACTGTTCATTCCAATCCAAAGAAAGCGATGTCACAGAGTGTTCAAACTACAGCACAATTATACTAATCTCACATGCTAGCAAAATAATGCTTAAAATTCTCCAAGCCAGGCTTCAACAGTACATGAACCATGAACTTCTGGATGCTGAAACTGGATTTAGAAAAGGCAGAAGAACCAAGATGAAATTGCAAACATCGGTAGGGTCATAGAAAAAGCAAGAGAGTTCCAGAAAAATATCTACTTCTGCTTCATTGATGGTGCCAAAGCCTTTGACTGTGTGGATCACAGTATACTGTGGAAAATTCCTAAAGAGATAGGAGTATCAGACCACTTTTCCTGTCTCCTGAGAAATCTGCATGCAGGTCAAGAAACAGCAGTTAAAACCAGACTTGGAAAAACACACTTGTTCCAAATTGGGAAAGGAGTACATCAAGGCTCTATATTGTCACGCTTCATATTTAACTTATATGCAGAATACATCATGCGAAATGCCAGGCTGGATGAAGCCCAAGCTGGAATCAAGTTTGCCAAGAGAAATATCAATGACCTCAGATAGGCAGATGGCACCACCCTTATGGCAGAAAACGAAGAGGAACTAAAGAACCTCCTACTGAAAGTGCAAGAGGAGAGTGAAAATGATGCCCTAAAACTCAGCATTCAAAAAACTAACATCATGGCATCTGGTCCCATCATTTCATGGCAAATAGATGGAGAAACAATAGAAACAGTGACAGATTTTATTTTCTTGGGTTCCGAAATCACTGCAAATGGTGATTGCAGCCATGAAATTAAAAGATGTTTGCTTCTTGGAAAAAAAGCTATGACCAAACTAGACAGCATATTAAAAAGCAGAGACATTACTTTGCCAACAAAAGTCCATCTAGTCGAATTTATGGTTTTTCCAGTCGTCATGTATGGATGTGAGAGTTGGACTATAAAGAAGGCTGAGCACCAAAGAATTGATGCTTTTGAACTGTGGTGTTGGAGAAGACTCTTGAGAGTCCTTGGACTGCAGGGAGATCACACCAGTCAATCCTAAAGGAAATCAGTCCTGAATATTCATTGAAACCTGAATATTCATTAATGCCTGAAGCTAAAGCTCCACTACTTTGGCCACCTGATGGGAAGAACTGACTCACTGGAAAAGACCTGATACTGGGAAAGATTGAAGACAGGAGAAGGGGACAACAAAGGATGAGATGGTTGGATGACATCACCAACTCGATGGACCTGAGTTTGAGCTAGCTCTGGGTGTTGGTGAGGGACAGGCAAGCCTGGTGTGCTGCAGTCCATGGGGCCTCAAAGAGTCAGACACAGCTGAGTGACTGAACAGAACTTAACTGAATTATGTTATCTAATTTAGCTATCTAATGATAGACATTAGGTGGTTTTCAGGTTATTGTTATTAAAATCAATGCTGAAATGGACATTCTGGTACATATCTTGCTTTATATTTGCAATTATATATAATGGGAAACTCCAAGCCATTTGTTTCCAGGTCTTCAAGTTGACAAGGAAAGGACTCCCAACACCAGACAGATGAAACCACCCTATATATGTGAGTCACATATACTCACAGCCTGTAAGAGAACACTATGCCATACAGGAACATATGAAAATATTGAAAACAGAATGAACAAGCAAGGGCTGTGGTGTAACCCTGAAGCATGGTGAAAACCCTCTTTCCCATAGGAGGATGTGATGGACTTGTTAGAATCACTTTGTGGGCTAGCAGGGAACTGAAGCTTGCCATTCAGGGATAAATAAGCATTGTGTCTTGTCCCTGTGCGAAGGAGAGTTATTTGAATATGGTATTTCATCTGCGGGAACAGGATGGGAAGGGGAACTTGTGGTTGGACCATAATTCAAGACCCTCTTGGCTTTTCCCAGATGTCAATACACAAATAATGTGGTAACTTAATTTTAGGTTTTACAGTAAAAAATGGAATCGGTTGCCCAAAGAGCATGTGCATTTAAAAATTTTTGTAAATATAGACAAATTGCCCTTGGATAAGGGCTGGAATATATGACAGTCCCTATTTTCCTGTATCTTTATCAATGCTAGGATTATCCAACTTTATAATTATTACTAGTTTAGTGAAAGATTGCATCTTGCTGTTTAAATTTGTATGTCTTTAAATAAGACCAAGGTTTTTGTATGCTTATTGGCCTATGAATTTATTTTTCTGAAAAATGCTTATTTAAAGTATGATGCATTCTTTTTTCTTTTTTAATTTGCATACTCAGTGACAAGAACTGTGCTAAACATATGTTAGATATCTCTTTTTTTGTAAAGAAGTGTATTTTTTAATCATATGGAATATATATTTCTATGATTAGTAATACATAGTGTGAAGTCACATCAGGCATCTAATGAGACTCTTTGTGACCCTATGGACTGTAGTCCTCCAAGCTCCTCTGTTCATGGGATTCTCCAGGCAAGAATACTGGAGTGGGTTGCCATTTCCTTCTACAGGGGATCTTGCTGATCCAGGGACTGAACATATGTCTCCTGCATTGCAGGCATATTCTTTACCATCTGAGTCACCAGGGAAGCCCCATACTTCTTATAATTGGCTGTATTTCTCCATTATTAATTTAGCAATTAATAAAATTAGGGAAAAGTTAGTTCAAAATAAATCAAAGCAGGAAGTCCACATCAAAGGGTACAAATGAACATATCTATAAAACAGAAATATAGTTACAGATATAGAAAACAAATTATGGTTATCTAAGGGTAAGGAAAGGGAGGGATAAAATGGAAGATTGAGATAGTCATATACATACTACTATGGGCTTCAGAGACATTACTTTACCCATTAAGGTCCATCTAGTCAAGGCTATGGTTTTTCCAGTGGTCATGTATGGATGTGAGAGTTGGACTGTGACGAAGGCTGTGTGCTGAAAAATTGATGTTTTTGAACGGTGGTGTTGGAGAAGGCTCTTGAGAGTCCCTTGGACTGCAAGGAGATCCAACCAGTCCATTCTGAAGGAGATCAACCCTGGGATTTCTTTGGAAGGACTGATGTTAAGCTGAAACTCCAGTACTTTGGCCACCTCATGCAAAGAGTTGACTCATTGGAAAAGACTTTGATACTGGGAGGGATTGGGTGCAGGAGGAGAAGGAGAGGATAGAGGATGAGATGGCTGGACGGCATCACTGACTCGATGGATGTGAATCTGAGTGAGCTCCGGGAGTTGGTGATGGACAGGGAGGCCTTGCGTGCTGCGATTCATGGGGTCACAAAGAGTCAGACACGACTGAGCGACTGAAATGAACTGAACTGAACTGAAATGAACTGATGGGCTTCAATGGTAAAGAATCAGCCTGCCAATGCAAGAGATGCAGGTTTGATCCCTGTGTCATGAAGAACCACTGGAGAAGGAAATGGCAACCCCCTCCAGTATTCTTGCTTGGAGAATACCATGATCAGAGGAGCCTGGCAACTCCGTGGGTTTGCAAAAATGTTGGACACAGCTTAGTGACTAAACAACAACACAACTATATATGAAATAGATAACTAATAAATACCTACTGTATAGCACAGGAAATTCTACTCTCTACTCTGTAAAGGCCTACATGAGATAGACTCTAAAAAAGAATGACTGTGCATATATATATAAACTAACTCACTTTGTTGTACACCTGAAATGAACACATTGGAAATCAACTATACTCCAAGGGACTAGATCTGATAGACAGAGTATCTGATGGACTATGAATGGAAGTTCATGACATTGTACAGGAGACAGTGATCAAGACCATCCACAAAAAGAGAAATGCAATAAAGCAAAATGGCTATCTGAAGAGGCCTTACAAATAGTTGTGCAAAGAAGAGAAGCGAAAAGCAAAGGAGAAAAGGAAAGATATATCCATTTGAATGCAGAGTTCCAAAGAATAGCAAGGAGAGAAGAAAGCCTTCCTCAGTGATCAAAGCAAAAAATAGAGGAAAACAAGAAATAGGAAAGACTAGAGAGCTCTTCAATAAAATTAGAGTACCAAGGGCACATTTCATGCAAAGATGGTCTTAATAAAGGACAGAAATAGTATGTACCTAACAGAAGCAGAAGATATTAAGAAGTGGCAAGAATACACAGAACTGTACAAAAAAGATCTTCATGACCCAGATAATCACGATGATGTGATCACTTAGAGCCAGACAGCCTGGAATGTGAAGTCAAGTGGACCTTAGGAAGCATCACTACAAACAAAGCTAGTGGAAGTGATGGAATTTCCGTCGAGCTATTTCAAATCCTAAAAGATGCTACTGTTAAAGTGCTGCACTCACTATGCCAGCAAGTTTGGAAAACTCAGCCGTGGCCACAGGACTGGAAAAGGTCAGTTTTCATTCCAATTACAAAGAAAGGCAATGCCAAAGAATGTTCAAACTACCACACAATTGTACTAATCTCACCCGCTAGTAAAGTAATGCTCAAAATTCTCCAATTCTTCAACAATATGTGAACCAAGAATTTCCAGATGTTCAAGCTGGTTTTAAAAAGGCAGAGGAACCAGAGATCAAATTGCTAGCATCTGTTGGATCATCAAAAAAGCAAGAGAGTTCCAGAAAAACAACTATTTCTGCTTTATTGATTATGCCAAAGCCTTTGACTGTGTGGATCACCACAAACTGGAAAGTTCTGAAAGAGATGGGAATACCAGTCCACCTGACCTGCCTTTTGAGAAACCTGTATGCAGATCAAGCAGCAACAGTTAGAACTGGATATGGAACAGCAGACTGTTCCCAAATTGGGAAAGGAGTATGTCAAGGCTGTATATTGTCACCCTGCTTATATAACTTATATGCAGAGTACATCATGAGAAATGCTGGACTGGATGAAGCACAAGCTGGAATCAACATAGCTGGGAGAAATATCAATAACCTCAGGTATGTAGATGACACTACCCTCATGGCAGAAAGCGAAGAAGAACTAAAGAGCCTCTTGATAAAAGTGAAAGAGAAGAGTGAAAAAGTTGGCTTCAGTCTCAACATTTAGAAAACTAAGATCATGGCATCTGGTCCCATCACTTCATGGCAAATAGATGAGGAAAAAGTGGCAGACTTTATTATTTTGGGCTCCAAAATGATTGCAGATGGTGACTGCAGCTATGGAATTAAAAGATGCTTACTCCTTGGAAGAAAAGTTATGACCAACTAGATAGCATATTGAAAAGCAGAGACATTAGTTTGCCAACAAAAGTCCGTCTAGTCAAGGCTATGGTTTTTCCCGTGGTTATGTATGGATGTGAGAGTTGGACTGTGAAGAAAGCTGAATGCAGAAGAATTGATACTTTTGAACTGTGGTGTTGGAGAAGACTCTTGAGAGTCCGTTGGACTGCAAGGAGGTCCAACCAGTCCATCCTAAAAGAGATCAGTCCTGGGTGTTCATTGGGAGGACTGATGTTGAAGCTGAAACTCCAATATTTTGGCCACCTGATGCAAATAAGTGACTCATATGAAGACATCCTGATGCTGGAAAAGACTTAAGGCGGGAGGAGAAGGGCACGACAGGGGATGAGATGATTGGATGGCATCACCAACTCAATGGACATGTGTTTGTGTAATTTGAGAGGATTTTCTTATTTTTTTTTGTTTAGTTTTAATTGGAGGATAATTACTTTACAGTGTTATGTTGATTTCTCCCATACATTAGCATGAATCAGCCAAAAGCCCCCTCCCTGTTAACCTCCCTCCCACTTCTCACTGCATCCCATCCCTCTAGATTGTCACACAGTACCAGTTTGAGCTCCCTGAATCATATATCAAATTCCTACTGGCTATCTATTTTACATACTATAATGTATATATTTCTATTAAGTATACATTTAGACAAGTTAAACATGACCTAAAGTTAGACAAAGAGAGGAGGCTTGACTCAAAAGATGCAAGCTGATCTCTAAAATCCATCCCAGATACACTCAGGAGAGCTCACAGATATGCTACAACATAACTACAAAGACTTTTCAACTCCTGCACATGTGCCTTAGGCACATAATTGATACAAACTGACCACAGGGGTTCATCAAGTAACCTTAGGCAGCTAGGAGACTATTAAGGGCTCGTGAATATTCTACACCTAATTATAACCAATGGAATTATGGGAAGACATCTGGAAAAGCATAAACAATGCAGCCTGCTGTTATACAACTCATAATTGTCAGCCTTGAGCATATGCCCATTTGTATTCACTTTCATTGACTGGTGCTGGGTACAAGCCCTACTTTGAACCAGGTGTAACCAAAAGGAGGAAACTGAAAATATAAAAGCAGGAAGCCAAGGAGGACTTGACAGGAAGGATGAGGAGGACTCCTTTGGGAGTGTCAGACTAAGAAAAGACCTGTCTGCTTGAGCTGAACTGAGCTGTAACTTGTCTGTTATTGTCCTACACCTTTTGGTCCATTACTCCAAATCTTTGTTGCAATGAGACAAGAACTGATGAAGAGAAATAAACTGAGCTGACATTTCCATGCTGCCCTTATTGATACAATAGAATAAGCCTGGAGACATCTCAGAATGTTCAGATCAAATAAAACAGCAAGGAAAATACAGGATTACAGAATTAGACACAAAGTGGATAAGCATAGTAGCAAATCAGGTATTTCAGCAGTGAGAAAAACTTACATAATTTTTCTTTATGTATTTTCATAATTTTAATCCAATAACATTAAGTGCTATTATATTTTTCCATGTTAAGTACATTCTTGGCATCAAATATAGATACCAAGTTATGCACACTTATACTTAATATGCAAATTAAGACATATCTAATGAAAGTAATTTTGTATTATTTTAAGTGAGAAGAAAAAGCAGTGGTAAACCTTCCA
>SJYA01003217.1:63561-86923 GCA_006410615.1 Neotragus moschatus
ATTGGCTGTCTACTGGGTGATATATAAGTATACAGCTATACTGTTTATAAGTTTACATTTGTTATCACTAAAACTCATGTGTGGTTGAGAAGAAGTGAAGTTGCTCAGTCATGTGTGACTCTTTGCAATCCCATGGACTGTAGCCTACCAGGTGCCTCCATCCATGGAATTTTCCAGGCAAGAATACTGGAATAAGTTGCCATTTCTTTCTCCAAAGGATCTTCCTGACCCAGGAATAGAATCTAGGTCTCTTTCATTGCAGGTGGATGCTTTACTCTCTGCACCACCAGGGAAGCCCATGTATGGTTGAGGA
Organism: Neotragus moschatus; assembly: GCA_006410615.1. Classification (NCBI taxonomy): domain Eukaryota; kingdom Metazoa; phylum Chordata; class Mammalia; order Artiodactyla; family Bovidae; genus Neotragus; species Neotragus moschatus. The sequence continues at coordinate 63,875 of SJYA01003217.1, forward strand.
TTCTCTAATATAAAGCAGACTTTTGTGATTTCAATTCTTCTTTTCTTTTTTTGATCCCATTTTTATTTTATTATTATTTTTTTAATTTTACTTTATTTTACTTTACAATACTGTATTGGTTTTGCCATACACCAACATGAATCCACCACAGGTGTACATAAGTTCCCAATCTTTTCTTTAATTTCAGTGCATTGTACAGATTTTTGTTTCTTACATTCTTTCTCTTTCTCTATTGTTTTTAACTGAACCTGCCATGACTTCATCTCTAGCAGCATCTCTACTCTGTCTTTCCCACAACAGAAACCAGATACTTAAAGCAATATTTGTATCGCATCACTTCCTTTTGCACAATAGTCTATTGGTTATCAGTTAAATTGTTGATCCTTGATTTAAAACCTCTTTATTGGTTTCCTTGGCTTTTGTAACAAAGCACCACAAACTGAGTGGCTTAAAACAAAAGAATATATATTCTCTTAATATTACATTCTCTATTTTAAAATATCCTTATCTTACTGAACTAATGTATAACATAGACCTAAAAATGAGAATCATTCTTGTAAAATGTAACTAAGCTCCAAAAGTTTTATCAGAAAGTACGACTTTTAAGTCAGTGTTCTTACCTGAGAATGGGAAAGATTTTGCAATGAGTATAAAACAAATACAATCATAAAATTAGACATTTGATTTGCAGCATGTGCGAAATAAGACAGCTTAATTTAATAAAATATCTATAGATCAGGAAATTATCCTGTCACTCATACTACTATCCTAAAACTCTCAGGTTAAAAAAAGAGTCCATAATTATTTTTACAACTGTATTTAAAATACAGTTAAGTGATGGCATTAATATAGTTAATATCATTAAGTTGAAAAAACTTAGACCTACTTCCCTTGCATTAATGTATGCCATACAAAAATAACTTATTCATAAAGGCTGATGTTTTGAAACACCAAACCAAACAAATCCATTAACATTTTCTAAAGAATAAGAAACAGTTTATGGGAAAACCATGCCTTACCAGCCAGGATGCCCCTAACCTACTCAGGTATGAAGGAATCAAGAACAGAGCTATTTTGAAGAATAGCACAAAAGATTCAAAATCCAAGTTCATTTGACTGGTGTAACTTTTACTGAAAACATTGTTTTTTAAAATTTATTTATTTATGTTTTACATGGAGTTGAAATCAACTGATATCATGTTAAATGATATATACTTTTTTAACCATTTAAAAAACTGAAGTATGGCTAGTATGCAATGGTATGCTAGTTTCAGGTGTACAGCCAAGTAATTCAGTTATACATACATATATGCATTCCTTTTCAGATTCGTTTTCATTATAGGTTACTATATCATTTATAGTTCCCTGTGCTATACAGTAAGTCACTGCTATTTATCTATTTTCATTATCTTTTATTATTTTCAACTTTTATTTTATAATGGAGTATAGTTCATTTACAATGGTGTGTTATTTTCAAGTATACAGCCAAGTGATTCAATTCTCTTGAGAGTCCTTTGGACAGCAAGGAGGTCCAACCAGTCCATTCCAAAGGAAATCAGCCCTGAATATTCATTAGAAGGACTGATACTGAAACTCCAATACTTTGGCCACCTGATGCAAAGAACTGACTCACTGGAAAAGATCCTGATGTTGGGAAAGATTGAAAGTGGGAGGAGATGGGGGCAACAGAGGATGAGATGGTTGGATGGCATCACCAACTCTATAGACATGAGTTTGAGTAAACTTCAGTTAGTGATGGACAGGGAAGTCTGGCATGCTGCCAGTCCATGGAGATGCAAAGAGTCAGACATGACTGAGAGACTAAACTGATATTTAGGTTATTACAGAGAATCAAATAGAGTTCCCTGTGCTATACAGTAGACCCTTGTTAGTTGTGTCTTTTATATATAGTAGTGTGTATGTGTTAATCCTAAACTTCTAATTTATTTCTCTCCCTGTCTCCTCCCCCCACCTCCCCAACATGTGTTTGGGAAACCTTGCTTTTATATGGGCTTCAATCCATGTTTAGAAAGCCCAGAATCTAGTAGGAAATGCAAATAAACAAAAGGATTTACTTTTTGAATCTTGAAACTTTGAATGTGATAGCTAAATAACATGTATATTAAAAATTACAAGGTGCATTTGAATCACTTAGGAAGCTTATCATAAAAAAGCAAAAAGTAATTCTTAAAATTGTTTTGATAACTAAATTGTGACCATTATGAAAATATGAACAATTATATGCCTTTTTAGAGTGGTATGTATAGAATAGAAAGCTTATTTTTCAATTCTGGCCTTTCCTGCTCTATCTGTAGAATGATGCCATCATCAGTACAGGAAGAAAATCTTTTGGGAACAGAGATTTATACTCACACATGTTTAGAATCAACATGAATGTTTACAGATAACTAAAATTGAGTTAGCCAAAGGGAGAAGAGACTTTTCTTAGGTAATTTTATAATCTCGCACATGAATTTTGAAACATGGTTTCATACCTGATAACAAAACACAGAGAAATCTGCGCCCAATCCAAATCTAAACACAGCTTCCAAAATAATGTACATTAGTTTATTGTATTCTGTACATAAAACTGAAAAACAACAGCAACTCTTTTCAAGTCTACTGTGCATTCATGCATGCTCACTTGGTCATGTCTGACTCTTTGCAACCCTATGGACTGTACCCACCAGGCCCCCCTGCCCATGGAATTTTCCTGGCAAGAATACTATAGTAGGTTGCCATTTCCTACTCCAGGGGATTTTCCTGACACAGAGATTGAAAATGCATTTCCTGTGCCTCCTGCATTGGCAGGTGGATTCTTTACCACTGAGCCACATGGGAAGCTCCAAGTCTACTGTAATATTACATTAATGTGTATCACATGCAGTTTTTACTGTTAACTTCAGTAATAAGTACTAAAAATGTTGAAAGTCATCAAGACCATAAGTCTGACTACATTTACCTGTTAACTGTTGGTATTTTGTTAATTTTACATTGTGTAGCTAGAAGCAACAACAATCTCAATGTCTATTCACACATGCATCTAGTTCTAAAGCATACAGTCCTTTGGACTTTGATAAGTGTAATAAAAAATTTCATTTTTTCTACTAAATTGTTAACCTGTGATTTATGTTAACTAAACTTATTGTTGATATAATTTCATGCTATGAATATATCAAATCATTATGTTGTATATGTGCTGTCAATTATGTACATATTATGCTTGGATAAATTCAATGTTATATGTCACTTCTGTTTCTATAAAGCTGAAAACCATGAGCCTTGCTGTGCATGGCCACCCAAGATGGATGGATCGTGGCAGAGAGTTCTGACAAAACATGGTCCACTGGAGAATGGAATGGCAAACCAGTTCAGCATTCTTGCCTTGAGAGCCCTATGAAAAGTATGAAAAAACAAAAAGATATGATACTGAAAGATGAACTCCCCCAGTTGGTAGGTGCCAAATATGCTTCTGAAGAAGAGCAAAAATATAGCTTCAGAAGGAATGAAGATGCTGAGGCAAAGCAGAAACAACGACCAGTTGTGGATGTGACTGCTGGTGAAAGTAAAGTCCAATACTGTAAAAAACAGTACTGCATAAGAACTTGGAATATTAGGTCCATGAATCAAGGTAAATTGGACATGGGCAAGCAGGAGTTGGCAAGAGTGAGCACAACATTTTAGGAATCAATGAATCTAAATGAACTGCAATGGGTGATTTTAATTCAAATGACCATTATATCTACTACTGTGAGCAAGAATCCCTTAGGAGAAATGGAATAACCCTCATAATCAACAAAAGAGTCTGAAATGCAGTATTTGGGTACAGTCTCAAAAATGACAAGATGGTCTCTACTTGTTTCCAGGGCAAACCATTCAATATCACAGTAATCCAAGTTTATGCCCCTATCAGTAACACTGAAGAAGCTGAAGTTGAATGATTCTATGAAGACATACAAGACCTTCTAGAACTAATGCCAAAAAACGTGCTTTTCATTATAGGGGGCTAGAATGCAAAAGTAGGAAGTCAAGAGATACCTGGAGCAACAGGCAAGTTTGGCCTTGGAGTACAAAATGAAGTGGGCCAAAAGCTAACAGTGTTTTGTGAAGAGAACTCACTAGTCATAGCAAACACCTCTTCCAACAACAGAAGAGATGACTATACTCATGGACATCACCAGACTGTCAATACCAAAGTCAGATTGATTACATTCTTTGCAGTCAAATATGGAGAAGCTCTATAGAGTCAGCCAAAAAAAAAAAAAAGGAAGAAAGAAAAGACTTGGAGCTGACTGTGGCTCACATCATGAACTCTTTATTGCAAAATTCAGACTTAAATTGAAGAAAATAGGGAAAATCACTAGGCCCTCAAGGTATGACCTAAATCAAATCTTTTATGATTATACAGTAGAAGTAATAAATAGATTCAAGGGATTAGATCTGATAGACAAAGTGCCTGAAAAACTATGGATGGAGGTTTGTGACATTGTACGGGAGGCAGTGATCTAAACAATCCACAGGAAAAAAGAAATGCAAAAAGGCAAAATGGCTGTCTGAAGAGGCATTACAAATAGTTGAGAAAAGAAGAGAAATGAAATGCAAAGGAGAAAAGGAAAGGTATACCCATTTGAATGCAGAGTTCCAAAAAAAGTAAGGAATAAGAAAGCCTTCCTAAGTGAACAATGCAAAGAAATAGAGAAAAACAATGGAATGGGAAAGACTAGAGATCTCTTCAAGAATATTAGAGATACCAAGGGAACATTTCATGAAAAGATGGGCTCACTAAAGGACAGAAATCATATGGACGTAACAGAAGCAGAAGATATTAAGAAGCGATGGCAACAATACACAGAAAAACTGTAAGAAAAAGTTATGCATGACCCAGATAACCATAACAGTCTGATCACTCACTTAGAGCCAGGCATCCTGGAGTGTGAAGTCAAGTGAGCCTTAGGAAGCATCACTGCGAACAAAGCTAGTGGAGCTGATGGAATTCTAGCTGAACTATTTCAAATCCTAAAAGATGACACTGTTATAGTGTTGCACTAAATATGCCAGCAAATATGGAAAACCCAACAGTGGCTACAGGACTGGAAAAGGTCAGTTTTCATTCCAATCCCAAAAAAAGGCAATGTCAAAGAAAGTGCAAACTGCCACACAATTGCACTTATTTCACATGCTATCAAACAATGCTCAAAATTCTCCAAGTCAAGCTTCAACATTGTGTGAACCGAGAAATTCCATATGTTCAAGCTGGATTCAGGAAAAGCAGAGGAATGAGAGATGAAATTACCAACATCCACTGGATCATAGAAAAAGCGAGAGAATTCCAGAGAAAATATCTATTTCTCCTTCATCGACTATGCTAAAGTCTTTGACTGTGTGAATCACAACAAACTATGGAAAATTCTTAAAGAGATGGGAATCTTACACACCATCTTACATCTTACATCTTACCGTCTTACACACCTCCTGAGATATCTGTAAACAGGTCAAGAAACAACATTTAGAACAGGACATTGAACAATTGACTCATTCCAAATTAGGAAAGGAGCACATCAAAGCTGCATATTGTCACCCTGCTTATTTAATTTATATGTAGAATATCTCATGTGAAATCCTGGCCTGCATGAAGCACAAGCTGGAATCAAAGATTGCTGTGAGAAATATCAATAACGTCAGCTACGAAGATGAAACCACCCTTATGGCAGAAAGCAAAAAGGAACTAAAGCGCCTCTTGAAAGTAAAAGAGGAGAGGGAAAAAGCTGGCTTAAAACTCAACATTCCAAAAACAAACATCATGGAACCTGGTCCCATCATTTCACGACAAATAGATGAGGACATAATTGAAACAGTTTCAGATTTTATATTCTTGGGCTCCAAAATCACTGCAGATGGTGATTGCAGCCATGAAATCAAAAGACACTTTCTCCTTGGAACAAACACTATGACAAATTTAGACATCATATTAAAAAGTAGAGACATTATTTTGCTTAAAATGGTCCATATAGTCAAAGCTATGGTTTTTCTGGTAGTCATATATAGATGTGAGAGTTGGACCATAAAGAAGGCTGAGCACTGAAGAATTGATGCTTTTGAACTGTGGTGTTGGAGAAGACTCTTGAGAGTCCTTGGACTGCAGGGAGATCACACCAGTCAATCCTAAAGGAAATCAGTCCTGAATATTCATTAGAAGGATTGATGCTGAAGCTGAAGCTCCAATACTATGGCTACCTAATGCAAATACTTGACTCATTAGAAAAGCCCCTGATGCTGGAAAGATTGAAGGCAGGAGGAGAAGGGGATGACAGAGGAATGACATCACTGACTCAATGGACATGAGTCTGAGCAAGCTTCAGGAGATGGTCAAGGACAGAGAAGCATGGTGTGCTGCAGTCCATGCAGTTGCAAAGAGTCGGACATGGCTGATTGACTGAACAACAACAAAAGCTGTAAAGAATAAAATAAATGTAGATGCCATCAAGGCAATAATATCCAGATTTACTCTGCCCTATGTTAAATAATCTTTTACAGAAAAATTTTAAAATGTTAATTCTTGGACTTCCCTAGTGATCCACTGGTTAAGAATCTTCCTGCCAATGCAAGGGACATGTGTTCGATCCCTGATATAGGAAGATCCCACATGCCACAGTGCAACTAAGTCCCATGTCCTGCAACTACTGAAACTTGTGCTGAGAGGCACATGCACTATAACTAGAGATTAACCCTTACTTGCTGCAGCTAGAGAAAGCCTGCATGCAGCAACAAAGACCCAACATAGCCAGAAAAAAAAAGGTTAATTCCTATTTCCAATGTTGTAGTTAAGTAACCTTTGCTTTGCTGCACTTGTTATGGTATAAATATTTTTTATCATATTCCAAAAATTTGCTTAGCTTTTAACTAGAAGCTACTAGAAGGCAGAGACTGAAAGAATTTTTATTTGTATAACACTTAGCATAGATTTATAAAGACTTCCCTGGTGGCTCAGATGGTAAAGCGTCTGTCTATAATGCAGGAGACCCGGGTTTGATCCCTGGGTAGGGAAGATTCGCTGGAGAAGGAAATGGCAATCCACTCCAGTACTATTGCCTGGAAAATCCCATGAACAGAAGAGCCCAGTAGGCTACAGTCCATGGGGTCGCAGAGTTGGACACGACTGAGCGACTTCACTTACTTACTTACTTAGCATAGATTTAAGAGCATAATATTTTGGGGGGTAAGCATATGACTCATAGAACAGCAGAGAAAGTAGATCACTAGCAATTCCCCAGTCCAGGCTGGACAATTTCAAAATTATCCAAGATAAATATGTATAAGTTCTCATGTATGGTTATCTAGAATATAAAAGAAGAAAGGAGATTCTATTCAAGTAACTGGAAGGTTTTAAAGTGTGAAAACATTTGCAAACCACTGTAATTAAATTATAAGTAAAATAACCAGCTTAATTATTTTTCATACAAAAATTCTCTTGCATAGGAAAATAGCTTATAGAGTTATAAATTTTAGATAACTTTAGCATGTTTAACAATAAAGTATTCAAATGAAGACTTGTCTCATAACAAGTGTCTCATAACACATAATTTGGATGTGTTACTGATTAAAGCAAGTAAATGTAGAAATTGAGAACTGTTCTTCAATCAATTTAATTTGAAAGGTTAAAATATTATGCAATGCATTGCAAGCATTATGGATATCTCTACAGCCTTCTGAGGAATGGAAAATGGAATCATACAGTGTAAAGCCTTTTCAAACTGGCTGTTTCTCTTAGCAATATATGCTTAAGATTACTCAATGTCTTTTCATGACTTCATAGCTCATTCCTTATTACCATTGAATAATATTCCAATTGTATTCAGTATGCCAATTTGTTGATTCATTTGCTTATTGAAGGACATCTTTGTAGCTTCCAGTTTTTGATGGTTATGAATAAAGCTTATGTGAACATTTTCATACAGAATTTGGGTAGAAATAAAATTTCAAATCAGTTAGGAGTATGACTAAGAATGTGACTGCTGGATCATGTGGTAAGACTATGTTTAGCTTTGAAAGAAACAGACAGACTGTATTCCAAAGTGGTTGTACTGTTTTATATTCCTATCACCAATAAATGAGATTTCCTGTTGCTACTCATCAGAAAATGCTATCTTAGCATTTTGGATTTAGCCATTTTAGTGAGTCTATAACATTTTGACTTAGAATACATGCAATCAAAAAATCACATGGATATACATGGCTGATTCATGTTGATGTATGGGAAAACCATCATAATAATGTAAAGTAATTATCCTCCAATTAAAAGTAAATAAATTAATTCTAAATTAATACATTAATAATTAAATGAATGAATTCTTTAAAATCACATGGCATTTCAACACTAAAGACACTGGTACTTTGCAAAGTCATCTTTGTTTGAATTTTTCCCCAAATACTTTTTAAAACTATAATTTTATATTTGAGCTTAAATCTGTGCTTATGCTAAAATTTATGCTTGCTTAGAAGATAATCTAAAAAGTCTGGAACTATTTGCTCCAGTAAGACTTTGGGAAACATCACAGTAACTAATTCATTTTCTCACTCACATTAGAATAAAGTATTTGCTACNTGGAATTTAGAAAGATGGTAATGATAACCCTGTATGCAAGACAGCAAAAGAGATACAGATGTATAGAATAGTCTTTTGGACTCTGTGGGAGAGGGAGATGGTGGGATGATTTGAGAGAATGGTATTGAAACATGTACAATATCATATAAGAAATGAATCGCCAGTCTAGGTTCAATGCATGGTGCAGGATGCTTGGGGCTGGTGTAATGGAATGACCTGGAGGGATGATGTGGGGAGGGGGAGGTGGGAGGGGGGTTTGGGATTGGGAACACGTGTACACTAGTGGCAGATTCATTTTAATGTGTGGCAAAACCAATACAATATTGTAAAGTAAAAAAAAAATCATAATAAATTAAAAAAATAAAATTTAAAAATAAAGAAAAAAATACTAACAGTAAAAAAAAGAAAAAAAGAAAAGAAAATCTTAGACTCTGGCCAAACTTTCCAGTAGCTTTGAAACAACAAGCAATTGTAATTCAGTTCAGTTCAGTCGCTCAGTCGTGTCCGACTCTTTGCGACCCCATGAATCGCAGCATGCCAGGCCTTCCTGTCCATCACCAACTCCCGGAGTTCACTCAGACTCACTCCCATCGAGTCAGTGATGCCATCCAGCCAACTCATCCTCTGTTGTCCCCTTCTCCTCCTGCCCCCAATCCCTCCCAGAGTCAAAGTCTTTTCCAATGAGTCAACTCTTTGCATGAGGTGGCCAATTGTAATATAAATGAGTAAATTGACAAGCACCATTAGAAAAAATAAGGGTTAAATAGAATGCTTTTTATGCTTTATGTAACATTAAGAAATGGTAAGGGTACTTGGATGAAGGTGGTCTGGTCAAAAGGTACAAACTTCCAGATGCAAGATAAATAAGCATTGAAAAGTAATGTATAACATGATGACTATGGTTAACAGCACCATATAGTATATGTGAAAATTGTTAGGATAGTAACAATTCTTTCTTGTGTCCAACTCTTTGTGACCCCATGGACTATACAGTCCATGGAATTCTCCAGATCAGAATATTGGAGTGGGTAGCCTTTCCCTTCTCCAATGATCTCCTCAACCCAGAGATCAAAACCAGGTCTCCTGCATTGTAGGCAGATTCTTTACCAGCGAAGCCACAAGGAAAGCCCAAATACTAATACTTACACACCTAATACTAAACCAGAAAAATTAAAGAGTACATTGATTTAGGATAAAGGAAAGACAAAAAGGAAAAGACACTGTGGATTTTTAGAGTGTTTCTGAAAAAAAAAACTGAACTGGAAATACCATTTTTAAAAATTCTTGATTCTTATTTTTTGGTTAACTCTTTACAAAGAAAGTCTATCTTAATGATATATAATTGTTCTAATCTAACTCCTGAACAAAAAGAATGGATTAATCTAGTTAGCTTTTTAGACCATAAAATGTATCCGAATTATAAAAATATTTTTATTTACCTATTTTTAAAAGCAGATGTTTTCATTTTATACCTTTTTAGATTTAGAGCATTGATGGTAATTACATGGCATTGTATAGACCAACTGGAGAATACACATTCCATGGTGGATGAAATCCTATGAGTAATTGATTAACAGATCTGTAGTAAACTATGACAATAGTATGGATTTTTACAGCAGGATTTTAGGAGAAAAGAAGTCTTAATTTTTGTTTAAAAAATTTATTTTAAATTGCAGTATAGCTGATTAGCAATGTTGTGATAGTTTCAGGTGAATGGAGAAGGGACTCGGCCATAAAGACATGTATTCAGTTCAGTTCAGTTCAGTGGCTCAGTCGTGTCTGACTCTTTACAACTCCATGGACTGCAGCATGCCAGGCTTCCCTGTCTGTCACCAACTCCTGGAGTTTGCTCAAGCTTATGTCCATCAAGTTGGTGATGTCATCCAACCATCTCATCCTTTGTCATCCCATTCTCCTCCTGCCTTCAATCTTTCCCAGCATCAAGTCTTTTTCAATGAGTCAATTTTTTGCATCAGGTGGCCAAAGTATTAGAGCTTCAACTACAGCATCAGTCCTTCCAGTGAATGTTCAGGACTGATTTACTTTAAGATTGACTGCTTTGATCTCCTTGCAGTCCAAGGAACTTTCAAGAGTCTTCTCCAACACCACAGTTCAAAAGCATAAATTCTTTGGCACTCAGCATTATTGATGTGGCAACTCTCACATCGATACATGACTACTGGAAAAACCTTAGCTTTCACTAGATGGACCTTTGTCAGCAAAGTAATGTCTCTGCTTTTTAATATGCTGTCTAGGTTGGTGATAGCTTTTCTTCCAAGGAGCAAGTGTCTTTTAATTTTATGGCTGCAGTCACCATCTGTAGTGATTTTTGGAGCCCAAGAAAATAAACTTTGTCACTGTTTCCACTGGTTCTCCATCTATTTGCAAACATGGAGTGATGGGACTGGATGCCATGATCTTAGCTTTTTGAATGCTGAGTTTTTTTTTAATTTTTATTTTAATTGGAGGCTCATTACATTATAATATTGTAGTGGTTTTTGCCATACATTGACATGAATCAGCCGTGGGTGTACATCTGTTCCCCATCCTGAACCCTCCTCCCACCTCCCTCCACACCCCATCCCTGAGGGTCCTAACAGTGCACTAGCCCTGAGCACCCTGTCTCATGCATCGAACCTGGACTGGTGATCTGTTTCACATATGAAACTATACATGTTTAAATGCTGCTCTCTAAAATCATTCCACCCTTGCCTTCTCTCACAGAGTCCATAAGACTGTTCTATACATCTGAGTCTCTTTTGCTATCTTGCATATAGGGTCATCATTACCATCTTTCTAAATTCTATATATATGTGTTAGTATAGAGTATTGGTGTTTTTCTTTCTGACTTACTTCACTCTGTATAATAGGCTCCAGTTTCATCCTACCTCATTAGAACTGATTCAAATGTATTCTTTTTAGTGGTTGAGTAATATTCCATTGTGTATATGTACCACAGATTTCTTATGCATTCACCTGCTGATGGACATCTAGGTTGCTTCCAAGTCCTGGCTATTATAAACAGTGCTGTGATGAACACTGGGGGTACACATGTCTCTTTCAATTCTAATATCCTCAGTGTGTGTGCCCAGNTTAGTGGTTGAGTAATATTCCATTGTGTATATGTACCACAGATTTCTTATGCATTCACCTGCTGATGGACATCTAGGTTGCTTCCAAGTCCTGGCTATTATAAACAGTGCTGTGATGAACACTGGGGGTACACATGTCTCTTTCAATTCTAATATCCTCAGTGTGTGTGCCCAGCAGTGGGATTGGTGTGTCATATGGCAGTTCTATTTCCAGTTTTTTAAGGAATCTCCCCACTGTTCTCCATAGTGATTGTACTAGTTTGCTGAATGCTGAGTTTTAAGCCAACTTTTTCACTCTCCTCTTACACTTTCATCAAGAGTCTCTTTAGTTCTTCTTAACTTTCTGCCATAAGGGTGGTGTCATCTGTATATCTGAAGTTACAGATGTATTCGTTCTCCTCCAAACTCCCCTCCCATCCAGGCTGCCACATAACATTGATCCAAGTTCCTGGTGCTATACAATATGAGCTTATCAGTTATTCATTTTAAACATAGTGAAGTGCACATGTCCATCCCAAACTCAGTAACTATCCCTTCCCCACATTCCTGCTCCCTGCATTCATTTTCTAAGTCTGTGAATTTGTTTCTATTTTGTAAGTAAGTTCATTTGTAGCATTTATGTTTAGATTTTGCATTTTAAGGATGTCGTATGATATTTCTATTTCTCTTTCTGACTTGCTTCACTCAGTATGATAATCTCTAGGTCCATCCTTGCTGCTCAGAGGAGATACATATATTTTGTGTGTGTATGTGTGTGTTTGAAATATTTCTTAAATTTATTTTTAATTGGAAGGTAGTTGCTTTACAATATTGTGCTGGTTTCTGTCATAAAACAACATGAATCATAATTCCCCTCCGTCCTGAACCTCCCCTCAACCCCCACTCCATCTCAACCTTCCAGATTGTCACAGAGCACTGAGTTGAGCTCCCTGTGCTATACAGCAACTTCCCACTAGCTACCCATTTTACACATGGCAATATATATATTTCAGTGATATACTCTCAATTTGTCCCTCCCTCTCCTTCCTCCTGCTGTGTTCAAAGTCTGTTCTCTGTCTGCCCTATAAATTGGATTAACAATACCATTTTTCTAGATTCCATATATATGCCTTAATATACAAAATTTGTTTTTCTCTCTCTGACTTACTTCACTCTGTGTAAAAGGTTTTAGATTCATCCACTTCACTACAACTGTCTCAAATGTGTTCATTTTTGTGGCTGAGTAATATTCCATCGCATATATGTACCACATCTTTTTTATCCGTTCATCTATTGATGGACATCTAGGTTGCTTCCATGTCCTGGCTATTGTAAATAGTGCTGCTATGAACACTGTGGTGTGTGTGTCTTTTTCAATTATGATTTTCTCAAGATATATGCCCAGTAGTGGGATTGCTGGGTCATATGTTAGCTTTATTTCTCCTTTTGTAAGGAATTTTCATACTGTTCTCCCTCGTAGTTGTAGCAATTTACATTCACAACAGTGCAAGAAAATTCCCTTTTCTTCACACCCTCTCTAGCATTTATTTTTTGTAGTGGCCATTCTGACCAGTGTGAGGTGTTACCTCATAGTAATTTTGATTTGCATTTCTTTACTAATAAGGGATGTTGAGCATCTTTCCATGTATTTTCTGGCCATCTGTACTGTGATTTGTTTGTTTGTTTTGAGAAATGTCTGTTTCAGTCTTCCTCCCACTTTTTGATTGGGTTGTTTGTTTTTCTGGTATTACACACCTTTGTATCATTAAAATATACATATCTCATATTACCTACAGTTTCTGCTATTTTCCAAATCTGACAAGTGTGTCACATCTGTAATATATTTAAGCAGTGGTTCAGTTCAGTTCAGTCGGTCAGTCGTGTCCGACTCTTTGCAACTCCATGAACTGCAGCACACCAGGCCTCCCTGTCCATCACCAACTCCCAGAGTTCACTCAGACTCACATCCATTGAGTCATTGATGCCATCCAGCCATCTCATCCTCTGTTGTCCCCTTCTCCTCCTGCCCCCAATCCCTCCCAGCATCAGAGTCTTTTCCAATGAGTCAACTCTTCTCACGAGGTGGCCAAAGTACTGGAGTTTCAGCTTCAGCATCATTCCCTCCAAAGAAATCCCTGGGCTGATCTTCACAGTGGACTGGTTGGATCTCCTTGCAGTCCAAGGGACTCTCAAAGTCTTCTCCAACACCACAGTTGAGAAGCATAAATTCTTCGGTGCTCAGCTTTCTTCACAGTCCAACTCTCACATCCATACATGACCACTGAAAAAACCATAGCCTTGACTAGACGGACCTTTGTCGGCAAAGTAATGTCTCTGCTTTTCAATATGCTATCTAGGTTGATCTGACTCAACAAATTTAGAAACAATCAGCAGAGTTTCTGAAAACTCATCAAATCAATTATTGTCCAGTAATTGACTGATCAATTTTAATTCAAACAGCATATCTAAGGTCCTCAGATGGAGAATACTGTAATAGAATACATTATCAATTCATTTAAATATACTTACAAGTAAAGGCTCAGAACTTTATTAAGTATTATAGATGATGAAAGAGAGGCTTGCTGAGAAGATTGGATAAACAAACACAAATTGAAGGCTAAATGGAATTAAAGACTGAAATGTGTGATGCAAAAAGTAAGTATTATGAAATTTTAGATGAAAGAGAGCTATGTAGGTGGTCACTGGGGAGGACTGTGAGTTGGGTTTGAGGCATGAGTAAGATTTTATTGGGAAAAATGAAAGGAAGTGAAAATAGTGAAAGTGCAGGTGAAGATACCAGAGAATATAATAGACTTGCTCAAGTGGCAAAAGGAGGCAACAACCTCCTCTGAAAAATGCACTTAAACAGTCAGAGTGGAACCAGAAAATAGCGAGCTCTAATGCTAAAATAAGGTTTATTAGATTCCACAGGCAATGAGGAGGCACAGTGGCTGCAGCAACAGAAGATGGATATGAAAGAAACTATATAAATGCTAAACAGAATTACAGAAACCAAACTGGGGAAACTTATTTCAAATATTACAAGAGAAAGGAACACAACTATGAATTCCAAATCAAAGACTGAGTTTTAATTATTAAACAATGGACAAATAATTCATATATATGTAATGCACTTATATTTTTTAAACCCCTAGATTTCATAACTGTAAAGAAATTCCACAGTAGTGTTCCTGAGATTGCAAAAGCAAAAAACCTTTTGAGTAGTGGAACAGTCAAGTATCAACATACACACTAGTAAATATCCTTTCACTGCAGTTAGGCCTATTTACTACCATAGGCTGCCCATTTCACCCCTAAACTGCTGTTATTTTTTTTTCTCCATAGTACTTAAAATCTTCTGACATATAATTTATTTGCTTATTTTATTTCTTTATTATATATGTCTCTTGACTACAAAGTGAGCTCCACCAAGGAAGGGATCTTTTACTGTGTGGTTCCTAATATATGCCAAATGTTCCATCAATGCCTGGAACATAGTAAGACTTTCAAATTAAAATATTTGCTAAATGAATAATTGAAAGCATGCATGAATATGGGAATTACATTAAAATAAATTATAGTCTATTATATTATCTATTTAAAGAAACAAGTTATGAAGTTATTTAAAATAGGTGAAAAGGAGAAAGCAAGGAGTATTATGTAAATATTTTTATGTTTAACTACCATTATCTTTCAAGTTTCATGAGTAATTGTTTTGATTTGAGTAAGAATTTGAAAGATGTGAGAATTTGAGGTATGTGAAATTAAATAAGCAGGGTAACTACATATAAGGTGGTCTGGTATTTCCATCTTTTTAAGAATTTTCCATAGTTTGTTGTGATTCACACAGTTAAAGGCTTTAGCATAGTCAATTAAGCAGAAGTGGATGTTTTTATGGAATTCTCTTGCTTTTTCTAAGATCCAAAGGATGTTGGCCTACACCTGTACACAAAGCCTGGTAACCATCCAGCTGCCAACAGCATCCAGTGCAGTGCACCTCACTAAAACAATAAGTAAGACCAAAACACAAAAACGATCATCAGCAGACAGGATTCCACAGACAGTGCAAAATATACCACCTCACACAGCCCTACCCATCAGAGGAAAAAGGAAAAAAAACCTCACCTCCTCCCACTAGACCACAAGTACAAGGCACCCTTAATAAGAAGTCAACACAAACCACTGAACCAAACTTTCCCACTGAGGGTAAAATACAAAAGGAAAAAAGCAATACAACCATGAAGACTGGGTATAATAGACCTCAAACAGAATAAGTTAGGGGGGAAAATGAAAAGACAGAGAAATACAGCACAAATGAAGAAACAAAATAGAAACTCACAAGACCACATAAACCAAGAGGGAATAGGTAAAAAAGCATTCAGAATAATGGTAGTAAAGATGTTCCAGAGCCTCAAAAATAGAATGGACAAAGTGCAAGAAGCAATTAACACAATTAATACAATCAACAAAGACATAGAGAAAACAAAGAATAAACATATAGAGATGAATAACACAATTACAAATATTATAAATACTCTAGAAGGAACCAACAGTAGAATAAGAATAACTGAGGCAAAATAACAGATAAGTGAGCTGGAAGAGAGAATGGTTGAAATAACTGCTCAAGAGCAGAATAAAAGAAAAAGAATGAAAAGAACTGAGGATAGACCCAGAGACCTCCGGGACGATATTAAACACACCAATATTCAAGTTATAGGAGTCCCAGAAGAAGAGAAAAAGAAAAGCACTGAGAAAATTTTTGAAGAGATCATAGTTGAAAACTTGCCTAACATAGGAATAGAAATAACCAATTAAGTCCAAGAAGGGCAGAGAGGCCAATACAGGGTAAACCCAAGGAGAAACATGTTGAGATACATATACTAATCAACTTAACAGAAGTAAAGGAGAAGAAAGAATATTAAAAGAAGCAAGGGAAAAGCAACAAGTAACATAGAAGGGAAAACCCATAAGATTAACACCTGATCTTTCAGTAGAAACTCTGCAGGCCAGAAGGGAATGGCATGATATATTTAAAGTACTGAAAGAAAAAAGCTACCACCAAGATTACTCTACCCAGCAAGGACCTCATTCATATTGATGGAGAAATCAAAAGCTTTACAGACAAGCAAAATTTAAGAGAATTTAGCACCACTAAACCAGCTTACAACAAATATTAAAGGAACTTATATAGAGAGTAAACACAAGTGAAAGGAAAAATCTACAAAAACAAAGCCAAAACAATTAAGAAAATGACAATAGGAAGACATATTTCAATAATTACTTTAAATGTAAATGGGTTGAAGCCTCCAACCAAAGGACACAGACTGGCTGAATGGATACAAAAGCAAGACTCACATATATGCTGTCTACAAGAGACTCACTTCAGAACTAGAGACATATGTAGACTGAAAGTAAAAGGATGGAATAACATATTCCATGCAGGTGGAAATCAAAAGAAATCTGGAGTGGCAATTCTCATTTTAGACAAAATAAACTTTAAAATAAGAGATAAAGAAGGGCACTATGTAATGATCAGGGTATTAATCCAAGAAAAGACACAACAACTGTAAATATCTATGCACCCAACATAGGAGCACCACCATACATAAGACAAACATTAACCAACACAAAAAGGGGTAAATGACAGTAACAAAATAATAGTAAGGGGCTTTAACACTCAACTAGTAAGGGGCTTTAACACTCAACTTGAACCAACTGACAGATCATCAAAACACAAAATCAATGAGGAAGCACAAACCTTAAATGAAACATTAGACCAAATGGGCCTAGTTGATATCTTCAGGACTTTCCACAAAATAGCAGGCAGAAGAATAAACTTTTTCCTCAAATGCACATGGAGCATTCTCCAGGATAGACCACTTCTTAGATCACATATAACCTCAGAAAATCTCACAATTGAAATCATATTAAGCATCTTCTTTGACCACAATGATATGAGACTAGATATCAATTAAAGAAAAAAAAATACCACAAGCACATGGACAGTAAACAATAAATTTATAAGTAACAAAGAAGTTCCTGCAGAAATAAGAAAGGAAATCAAAAGATGCCAGGAAAAAATGACAATGAAAACCTGACGACCCAAAACCTATGGGATTCAGCAAAAGCAGTTCTAAGAGGGAAGTTTATAGCAATACAATCCAACTTCAGGACAAAAAAAGAAAAAAACATCAAATAGACAACCTAATTCTACACTTAAAATAGCTGGATAAAGAACAACAACAATAAAACCAACCATAATAGGAGGAAATAAATCATAAAGATCAGAGCAGAAAGAATGAAAGAAATAATAGTAAATATTAATAAAACTAAAAGCTGACCCTTTGAGAAGATAGAAAAAATGGAAAAACCATTAGCCAGACTCATCAAGGAAAAAAGAGAGAAAAATCAAATCAATCAACCAAATTAGGAATAAAAAAGGAGTGGTTACAACAGACAATGCAGAAATACAAAGGATCATAACAGATTAGTACAAGCAACTATATGTTCATAAAATGGACAACATAGAGGAAATTAATATTCTTAGAAAAGTTGAACCTTCCAGACTGAACTGAGAAGAAACAGAAATTATGAACAAGTCAATTACAAGTACTGAAATCAAAATTGTGATTAATATATATATATATATATATATCTGAAAAAACAAAAGCCCAGGACCAAATGGCTTCACAGGTGAATTCTATCAAACATTTAGAGAAGACAGGTCAGACTTTATTTGGGGGGGGGAGGGGCTCCAAAATCACTGCATATGGTGATTGTAGCCATGAAATTAAAAGATGCTTACTCATTGGAAGAAAAGTAATGACCAACCTAGATAGCATATTCAAAAGCAGAGACATTACTTTGCCAACAAAGGTCCATCTAGTCAAGATCATGGTTTTTCCAGTGGTCATGTATGGATGTGAGAGTTGGACTGTGAAGAAAGCTGAGTGCTGAAGAATTGATGCTTTTGAACTGTGGTGTTGGAGAAGACTTCTGAGACTCCCTTGGACTGCAAGGAGATCCAATCAGTCCAACCTAAAGGAGATCAGTCTTGGGTGTTCATTGGTAGGACTGATGTTGAAGCTGAAACTCTAATACTTTGGCCACCTCATGCGAAGAGGTGACTCATTAGAAAAGGCCCTAATGTTGTGAAGGATTGGGGGTAGGAGGAGAAGGAGACAACAGAGGATGAGATGGATGGATGGCATCATCGATTCAATGGACATGAGTCTGGGTGCAGTCCTGGAGTTGGTGATGGACAGGGAGGCCTGGTGTGCTGTGGTTCATTGGGTCACAAAGAGTAGGACATGATTGAACGACTGAACTTAACTGAACGCCTACCCTTCTGAAACTTTCAAAAACTGCAGAGGAAAGAATACTTCCAAACTAGTTCTACAAGGACAAAATAACCCTGATACCAAAACTGAACAAAGATATCACAAAAAAGAAAGCTAAAAGCCAATGTGAGCCCAGATAGCTCAGTTGGTAGAGCATCAAACTTTTAATCTGAGGGTCCAGGGTTCAAGTCCCTGATCGGGTGTCTCCGTTTGGACTCCCCTGATGGTCCAGTGGTTAAGACTCTGTCCTCCCAGTGCAAGGACCCAGGCTTGATCCCAGATCATGTAACTAGATCCTGCAGGCTGCCAAGACCCAGCGCAACCAAATTAAATTTAAGGCTTCCCTGGTGGCTCAGAAGGTAAAGTGTCTGTCTGCAGCGTGGGAGACAGAGGTTCAATTCCTGGATCAGGAAGATCCTCTGGAGAAGGAAATGGCAACCCACTCCAGCACTCTTGCCTGGAAAATCCCATGGATGGAGGAACCTGATAGGCTACAGTCCATGGGGTCTCAAAGAGTCGGATATGACTGAGTGACTTCACTTTCACAGGCCAATATCATTGCTGAGCATAGATGCAAAAATCCTCAACAAAATTCTAGGAAACAGAATTCAGCAACACATTAAAAAGATCATATAACATGATTAAGTCAGCTTTATCCCAGGGATGCATGGATTCTTCAACATATGTNGGATATGACTGAGTGACTTCACTTTCACAGGCCAATATCATTGCTGAGCATAGATGCAAAAATCCTCAACAAAATTCTAGGAAACAGAATTCAGCAACACATTAAAAAGATCATATAACATGATTAAGTCAGCTTTATCCCAGGGATGCATGGATTCTTCAACATATGTCAATCAATTAATGTGATACACCATATTGACAAATTAAAAGATAAAAGCCATATAATTTCAATAGATGTGGAGAAAGGTTGCAACAACATTCAGCATACATTTATCATAAAATCTCTTCAAAAAAATGGGCAGAGAAGGAACTGAACATAATAAAGAACATATACAACAAACCCACAGCAAACATTATTCTCAATGGTGAGAAACTGAAAGCATTCCCTGGGATAAGACAAGAGTGCCCATTCTCACCACTATCATTCAATATAATTTTGGAAGGCTTAGCTATGGCAATCAAAGAGAAAGACATAAAAGGAATCCAGATTGGAAAGGAAGAAGTAAAACTCTCATTATTTTCAGATGACATAATACTGTACATAGAAAATCCTAAAGATACTATCAGAAAATTACTAGAACTAATCAATGAATTTAGTAAAGTCACAGGATAAAGATATCAATCAACAGAAATCACTTGCATTCCTAATGAAAATAATAACAATGAAAAATCAGAAAGAGAATTTAAGTAATCCATTCCATTTACCACTGCAACAAAAAGAATAAAATACCTAGGAATAAACCTAACTAAGGAGACAAAAGAGCTCTATACAGAAAACTATAAGACACGATGAAAGAAATCAAAGATGAGATAAACAGTGGCAGGGAAATTCCATGATTTGGGGTTGAAAGAATCAATATTGTGAAAATTTGTGTAGTACCAAACACAACTTACAGGTCCAATGCAATCCCTATAAAATTTCTAATTGCATTTTTTTCATAGAACTAGAACAAAAAATTTCACAATCCATATGGAAACATGAAAGACCCCAAACTGTCAAAGCAATCTTGAGAAAGGAGAATGGAGCTGGAAGAATCAACTTATCTGATTTCAGACAAAACTACAGAGCTACAGTCATCAAGAAAGTATGGTACTGACACAAAGACAGAAATATACACCAATGGAACAAGATAGAAAGCCAAAGATAACCCCACACATCTATGGGTACCTTGTATTTTACAAAGAAGGCAAGATTACAATGGGAAAAAGATAGCCTCTTCAGTAAGTGGTGCTGGAAGAACTGGACAACTATCTGTAAAAGAATGATGTTAGAACACTTCTTAATACCATACACAAAGATAAACTCAAAATGGATTAAAGACCTAGATATAAGACCAGAAACTATAAAACTCTTAGGAAAATAGGTAGGCAGAACACTATATGGCATAAATCATAACAAGATCCATTATGACCCATCTCCTCGAATAATGGAAATAAAAACAAACAAAAACAATAAGTGAGATCTAATTAAATAGAAAAGTCTTTGCACAGCAAATGAAGCTATAAACAAAGTAAAAAGACAACCCTCAGAATGGGAGAAAATAATAGCAAATGGATCAACTGAAAAAGAATTATTTCCAAGATATACAAGCAGTTCAAACAACTCAATACCAGAAAAACAAACACAATTTAAAAAAAATGGACAAAAGACACAAACAGACATTTCTCCAGAGAAGACAAGCAGATGGCTAATACACACACAAAGAGATGCTCAACATCTCTCATTATTAGAGAAATGAAAATGAAAATTACAATGAGATATCATCTCATGCTGGTCAGAATGGCCATTGTTTTAAAAATCCATGAACAACAAGTGCTGGAGAGTGTGAAGAAATGAGAACCTTCTTGCACCGCTGGTGGGATGTAAGTTGATACAGCCACTATGGAAGACAGTATGGAGATTCCATTAAAAACTAGGACTAAAACCACCATCAGTTCAGTTCAGTTCAGTTCAGTTCACTCACTCAGTTGTGTCCGACTCTTTGCAACCCCATGAATCGCAGCACACCAGGCCTCCCTGTCCATCACCAACTCCCAGAGTTCACTCAGACTCACATCCATCAAGTTGGTGATGCCATTCAGCCATCTCATCCTCTGTCATCCCCTTCTCCTCCTGCCCCTAATCCCTCNTTGGAACCAGTCTGTTGTTCCATGTGCAGTTCTAACTGTTGCTTCCTGACCTGCATATAGGTTTCTCAACCATATGACCCAGCAATACCACTTCTAGGTATATACCCTAAAGAAACAAAAACTGAAAAAACACATGTACCTCAATGTTCACTGCAGCACTATTTACAGTATCTAGGACATGGAAGCAACCTAAATGTCCATCAATAGATGAATGGATAAAGAAGTTTTAGTACATATTTGCAAATGTGGTACACATTTGATTCCGTTTGAATGAGGTGGATGAACCCAGAGCCTATTATAGACAGCAAAGAAAGTCAAAGAGGGAAAAACAAACATCATATATGGAATCTAGAAAGATGATACTGAGGAACCTATTCACAGAGCAGCAATGGAGACACGGACATACAGAATAGACTATGGACAAGGGTGTGGGAGAAGAGGGAGATGGTGAGATGAATGGAGAGAGTAGCATGGAAGCATAAACAATAATATATGTAAATAGATAGCCAACGGAAATTTGCTGTAGTACTCAGGAAACTCAAACTGGGGCTTTGTAATAACCTAGAGGTGTGGGAAAAGGCAGGACATGGAAGGGAGATTCACTTATGGTTAATTTACATTGATTTATTATTACAGAAATCAAACCAATATTGTAAAGCAATCATTAATCAATTAAAAACAAATATATAGAAAATATAGGGGAAATGAGAAGGGCATGTGAAAAAAATAACTTTTTCATTAATTATATTAGCATGATAGTTATTGACATAAGTATTTATAATAATATTATTATTCTGCTGCTGCTGCTGCTGCTGGTGCTAAGCCGCTTCAGTCGTGTCTGACTCTGTGACTCCATAGATGGCAGCCCACCAGGCTCACCTATCCCTGGGATTCTCCAGGCAACAACACTGGAATGAATTGCCATTTCCTTCTCCAATTCTGATGCTACTGTGTGTTTAATGCATGATAAAGTAAATGGGATATCCTTATAGTCCATGTTTCCTAGAAAATCAGTATTTGCTTTGTAGAAGAAAACGTATATATAAGGATGTAATATGCAAGAAGTAAAATACCCCTCTAGTCCTGAATTTTAATTAGTATTATAATTTTATGATGTTTTTAAAAATGAATTTCATGCATAAAATTTAAAAATAATTTTCATGGAATTAATTTTCCTAATATGGTTCAATTATTGCTAGACAATGGAATCTGATGAGTG